>JAVJIF010019275.1:0-54984 GCA_038442645.1 Agave tequilana
AACTAAACATCACAAGATTATTAGTAAACTATAACTACATGAGTTAATCATCATCAAAACTAGAGTGGAAGGCCTCTGGGCCAACAGTGTGATGGCTGGAGTTCCCGGAATAGAAAGCCTATTGTTAATTTCATGATTTATTATTATAGAATGATCTACCATACTTTCATTGATACTACTGATATCTCAAAACTGTTGATTATATATTTTTGCTAATGGATAAGTTGTTGTTGAAGTTGGTAAAAAAAATATCGTGCAGTTATAACAGACAATGAGGCAAGTTTCAAAACAGCTGGGCACTTGTTGATGGAGAAGAGAAAATATTTGTTTTAGTCTTCCTGTGCAACACTTGCATTGATTTGATGCTTGAAGATTTAGCATGATGAAATCAGTCAAGGAGACATTAGATGATGCTAAGAAGATTATATCATTCATTTACAATAGCCTCAAAGTGGTGAATTTAATGAAGCTATTTACCAGAGATAGAGATTTGTTGAGACTAGGTATAATACAGTTTGCTACCAATTTATCTCTATTGAAAACCTTATTCACTATGAACAAGATTTGAAAAGAATATGTACAACAACTGAATGGCGTGAATTCAACAAGGAAAGGAATAGAAGAAGTATGAAAGATATGGTTTCTAATCTCATTCTGACTGACCGGTATTGGAAGAAGGCAAGAGAGGTCCAAAACATTATGGATCCTCTTGTTAGAGTCTTGAAGATAGTGGAGCAGGACAAGAAACCTACATTATCTATTATATATGAAGCTATGGATAGAAAAAAATTGGTTATAAAGGCATCAAATAAGAACTGGAAGAAGTACTAGGATATCATTGATAGAAGATGGGAGGGACAATTGCATAGACATTTGCATGCGGCTGGTAATTCATTTGATTAGAAATTATATTTGTTGACTAGAAATTAAAACTGTCATATCATAACAATCATGTGCTTATATTATTACAGCATATTTTTTAAATTCAGGACTACAATATTCAAAAAAAATTTCTACACATTCAGAAGTGAGAAATGCATTAAGGATGTCATTAAAAGATTGGATCTGGATTTGAATAAATAAGCAAGAGTTATTAAAGAGATAATAATATTTTATTTATTCCATCGATAAAATGTTTTACAAATAATAACACTTATGATGTGAATTCTCACAGATAAAATTATTTGTAGATGGAATTGGAGAATTTAGAAACTCACTTATTAGAAGAGCAGTGCAACAATCTCTTCCAGCAGATTGGTGGATTAATTATGGCGAAGAAGCTCCCACTCTGAAGAAAATTGCCATCAAAGTTTTAAGCCAAACATGTTCTTCATCGAGTTGTGAAAGAAATTGGAGCACGTGGTCGCTGATTCATACAAAATTGTGCAACCAGTTGGCAATAAAAAGTTGCATAAACTAGTATTTGTGCATTACAATATGCGGTTGCGAGTAAGAACTTGACATGCAAAAGCGATATTGATGATTATTGTAGCGCCCCGATCCGGCGGGTACGGGGACGCCACTACGACGTATATACGCAGGTCGGAAATACCCTCACGTATATACGCCAAGCTTCAATACAGGCAAGATTCAGAGGCGGAAGCACAGTGGTAGTATACATTCTAACAGAAATAGCGCAAGTACATGGTTACCATAAAGAATAATACGACATTACATGAATGTTACATCACCAGAAAATACAAAACTACATAATACATGAAGAGATATACAAAAACAGAGAGGGGCTCACGAGTAGCAATAGGGCCTCTGGAGCCAAATGGAAGAGGTACTGGGAGGAAGAGCTATGACGACGTCTAAGTTTCTGTTACACTCTGACCACCACGGGAGGATCCGCTGCGCACTCTGATCAGCTCCAGCCAAACCACCAAGGTACAGACTCCAGGATCTGGATATGAGAATCCAGGGTTGTTAGCAACCCCAGCGAGTACATATAATAAAGCCAGGTGGCGTGCATATCAGGTACATGTGTACAAGAAAGGTGTGCCGTGAATATAAGCATATAAGAATATGAAATAAGACAGTGAGTAAAGTAACTACAGGAAATCAGTTATAAAGCTCACATTACCGATCAGTGAGATTAGTACGTCGAAGGAATAATCCAAATAAGGAAACCCTCATATATATACCTTATACCTCACGTCACTATAATCTGAGTTTATATATCTGTATTTACCTTCACAATATAATGACAAAATAGTATGGAAGCAATTAAGTAATCCTACCAGATAACATATGTCTAAGTGGTGAGCAATATAAACCAAGAGTATAGCTAGTCATATATCAGGAACATGTTATTATAAATATTAGGACTCATGTTATTATAATTAGGATCTGATTTGTATCGTCGGTATGTGTCCTATTCCACATACCCCAGCATACAGATCCGAGAGTAAGTTATTAGAAACTGATGGAGATCGACGAACCATGTTTAGAATGGGTCCCGTACATGTCCGGGACAACGGTCAAGGAGTATCCGGTACTAAGCCGGAATGTACCGCTAGGTACTTGGACTTATGGTACGCCCGAACAGGAATAGGATGTCACCGCTCCCACAGGAATAGACCCAGGGGATTATGGTATACCCGGCAGGCAAGGAGTAGTAGGGGTGCCAGTACACCCCACGAAAACGCCTGGTGGCCTCCAGATCGAATCAAGTACCTGGCCGCGCGACACTATAAGACCATCAAACATGGAGACTATATCGGTACTCATCAGTTTCCCCCATCCTGGTGTAAGTTGTCTAATTATTATAATTTATCCAGTGATAATGCCCACAAAGTATTCATAGTAATCTTATATTCATGGTTATCCTATTACGGGGATCAACAGAAGTATAGCATCTGGAGTAATGTCAGGAGCCTCCCTATTTCAGGGGTTCAAGAATACAGGAGTACAGGAGTTTAGGAGTATCAAATATCTGGTAATAATATAATAGTCATGCCAAGTCCCCGTAAAAGTGATAGTCATGAATATGTCATATATAGCAAAAGGTATCATGTGTTAAATATAGCATGACAAGTACCGGTATCGGGTATCATATGTCAAATATAGCAAAAGGTATCATGTGTTAAATATAGCATGGAAAGTACCGGCGTCAGGTATCATGTGTCAAATATAGCATGGCAAGTACCAGTGTAAATACCGTGTGCCAGTGTAAATACCGAGTGCTAGTGTAAATACTGAGTGCCGGTGACATGCATAACAAGGAGTCATGTACGAAAAATTATAGTAGCAAGTTTAGGCATGTTAAAATATTCACATATCAATATCATGTTATAAATACAAGAGTAATTATGTTTAAGTTAATAATAATACTCTCCTGAAATCGGGGTGAAATACCGGTTAAAAATCTAGAAAATCGGCGATCCGCACGAGGAATCCACTAGCCCGTAATTGTATATTAAAATATATAATTAAAATATTTATATAAATATTAGAGAGGGAAAGAGAGAGGAGAGAGAGGAGAGGGAAAGTTGTAGAAGAAGAGAGAGAAAGAGAGAGATAATATGGTGTTTTTTAAAAGGAAAATAGAAATTAAAATGAAAGGGGGTAGAGTTGTAATTAAAGGGAAGTAATAAGAAAATGAGGGGAGGAGTATTTTGGAATGAGAGAAATATGAGTGTTATATTAGGGAAGAAAAGAAATGAAAAGAAAGAAAGAAGGATTAAGAGAGAAAGGAGGAAAGAAAATGGAGGGAGTGGGGTGGCCGGCCGGCGGCCACCGCCGACGGTGGCCTGGCGGTGGTGCCGCCGCCGCCGGTGGTGCTGGCGCGCGCGCACCTCCCCCAAGGGCAGGGAGGTAGTGTGGGGTGTTGGTTGTTTGTGGTTGTTGTTTTGGTGGTGGTGGAAGATGGTGGTGGTGGTGGTTGTGGTGGTTGTGGTGATGATTGGAGGTGGTGGGGAGTTAGAGGAGGAGGAGGAGATGTTGTTGGGTTGGTTGGAGTGGAGAATTTGGTGGAGATGAGGGTGAATTTTGGAGAAGAGAAGGAAGAAGGTTGGTGGGGTTTTGTTGAAATTGGAAGAGGAGGAAGGTTGTTGGAGATTGAAGGAGATGGTGGTGTGAAGAGGAGGTGTTGGAGAGTTGGTTGGGTGGCCTAGGAGTGGCCGGAGGCGGTGATGGTGAAGGTGGAGGCGGCGGCCATGAGAGTATGCGTGAGTGGGTTATGTAGTTGAAGGAGATGAAGTTGATTTCTTTTTGGATTTGTGTTGGAAAGTGAAGAATGAAGTGGTTTAATAGAGGATGGGAGGAATGGATTGAATTGATGGTTTAGGGGAGGTGTAGGGCTGCGGTAGCAGCCTTACTACTATCGACGGCGGCGGGCGGCTTGGCAAGGATCAAGCCGTTAATTATGGGGGAGAAATCAAAATGAAGAAAAGAAAAAGAAAGAAAAGAAAGAAAATTAAAAAAATAAGAAAAAAAAGAAAATAAATAGTTAAAATTTTTATTATTAACTAATTTATTTATTATAATTTCTGGTAGTATAAAGTAGGGGAGTAGTGGAAGGAAAAGTTAGAAAAGAAATCACCGATAAAAATATTATTATTTAAATAAGGTCAAAATTTGACTGTTTCAGAAACGTTTCAAAAAATTTTCGAAATAGAAAATATTATTCTAAGATACACAGTGAAATCAGATTCGAGAAATTCGATGTAATTTTCAAATTAAAAATTCTGAAATCTTCTGGCAATACCGGCCGACACCGAATTGGTCAATTTTGATAAATTTAGAAAAATCTCAAAAAATGTATTTAGATAGAAAATGGAATTCTAAGAAGTACTATGAAAGCCGTTTTAAAAATTCAAACTCGTTTGAAAACTAAAAATTCGGGAATCAGTCAGCGATGCCACCGACACCGGTTTTGGAGATTTTGCAGAAAAATTTCAAAAAATTTTAGAAAATCATGAAAAATCTAAAATATTAGAAAATAGTCTTTGAAACTAAAATCGGTCAAATCAGACTATCAGAAAGTCAAATCGGACTACTGGCTGGTATCGGGTTCCCAGTCCGGGTCAGGGCTTACTCTCGGTCTGAGAATCCAGATCCGATACTCAAAAATATAAGTAATCACAACTCAAAAACACACACAAGAAGAAAACTGAACAATATGGTTGAAAAATTTTGGGACTCGTATCTGGGTACGTATCCCGGGTACGGGGTCTACAATCTACCCACCGAACAAAAATTTCGTCCTCGAAATTTCCATAAGAAGGGAGATGAACATGGAAGAGATTATAGTCAATGATGATAATATGATAACTTGAAAAGGATAAGGGAGATTACCAACTCAGGACATAAAATATCTGAGTTGATCAAAGGAATGACAGAAAGAAGCTGAAATGATAGAAGGGTCTCAGGATCCAAGGAAAAGATTGCGAGGAAGGAAAAGATAACACCGTACTTGCGATTGGAATGTATATTCAAGACTCATGCTCTCCAGCTACAGATTAATACACCATTAATCTGCCAACTAGTTGTACTGAGGATGTCAGAACCTGGCTCTGATACCAACCTGTAGCGCCCCGATCCGGCGGGTACGGGGACGCCACTGCGACGTATATACGCAGGTCAGAAATACCCTCACGTATATACGCCAAGGCAAGAATCAGAGGCGAAAGCATAGTGGTAATATACATTCTAACAGAAATAGCGCAAGTTCATGGTTATCATAAAGAATAATACGACATTACATGAATGTTACATCACAAGAAATACAAAACTACATAATACATGAAGAGATATAAAAAAACAGAGAGGAGCTCACGAGTAGCAATAGGGCCTCGGGAGCCAAATGGGAGAGGTACTGGAGGAAGAGCTTTGACGACGTCCAAGTTTCTGCTACACTCTGACCACCACGGGAGGATCCGTTGCGCACTCTGATCAGCTCCAGCCAAGGCACCAAGGTCCAGACTCCAGGATCTGGATATGAGAATCCAGGGTTGTTAGCAACCCCAGCGAGTACATATAATAAAGCCAGGTGGCGTGCATATCAGGTACATGTGTACAAGAAAGGTGTACCGTGAATATAAGCATATAAGAACATGAATAAGACAGTGAGTAAAGTAACTACAGGAAATCAGTTATATAAGCTCACATTACCGATCAGTGAGATTAGTATGTCGAAGGAATAATCCAAACAAGAAAACCCTCATATATATACCCTATACCTCACGTCACTGTAATCTGAGTTTATATAATCTGTCTTTACCTTCACAATATAATGATAAAATAGTATGGAAGCAATTAAGTAATCCTACCAGATAACATATGTCTAAGTGGTGAGCAGTATAAACCAAGAGTATAGCTAGTCATATATCAGGAACATGTTATTATTAAATTATTAAAACTCATCTGATTTGTATACGTCGGTATGTGTCCTATCCCACATACCCCAGCATACAGATCCGAGAGTAAGTTATTAGAAACTGATGGAGATCGACGAACCATGTTTAGAATGGGTCCCGTACATGTCCGGGACAACGGTCAAGGAGTATCCGGTACTGAGCCGGAATGTACCGCTAGGTACCTGGACTTATGGTACGCCCGAACAGGAATAGGATGTCACCGCTCCCACAGGAATAGACCCAGGGGCTTATGGTATACCCGGCAGGCAAGGGAGTAGGGGTGCCAGTACACCTCACGAAAACGCCTGGTGGCCTCTAGGTCGAATCAAGTACGTGGCCGCGCGACACTATAGGACCATCATAAACATGGAGACTATATCGGTACTCATCAGTTTCCCCCATCCCGGTGTAAGTTGTCTAATTATTATAATTTATCCAGTGATAATGGCCACAAAGTATTCATAGTAATCTTATATTCATGGTTATCCTATTACGGGGATCAACAGGAGTATAGCATCAGGAGTAATGTCAGGAGCCTCCCTATTTCAGGGGTTCAAGAATACAGGAGTACAGGAGTTCAGGAGTACCAAATATCTGGTAATAATATAATAGTCATGCCAAGTCCCCGTAAAAGTGATAGTCATGAATATGTCATATATAGCAAAAGGTATTATGTGTTAAATATAGCATGGCAAGTACCGGTATCGGGTATCATATGTCAAATATAGCAAAAGGTATCATGTGTTAAATATAGCATGGCAAGTACTGGTGTCGGATATCATGTGTCAAATATAGCATGGCAAGTACCAGTGTAAATACCGTGTGCCAGTGTAAATACCGAGTGCTAGTGTAAATACCGAGTGCCGGTGACATGCATAACAAGGAGTCGTGTACGAAAAATTACAGTAGCAAGTTTAGGCATGTTAAAATATTCACATATCAATATCATGATAAATACAAGAGTAATTATGTTTAAGTTAATAATAAGTACTCGCCTGAAATCGGGGTGAAATACCGGTTAAAAATCCGAAAAATCGGCGATCCGCACGAGGAATCCACTAGCCCGTAGTTGTATATAAAATATATAATTAAAAATATTTATATAAAATATTAGAGAGGGAAAGAGAGAGGAGAGAGAGAGGAGAGGGAAAGTTGTAGGAAGAAGAGAGAGAGAAAGAGAGAAAAAATATGGTGTTTTTTAAAAGGAAAATAGAATTAAAATGAAAGGGGGTAGAGTTGTAATTAAAGGGAAGTAATAAGGGAATGAGGGGAGGGGTATTTTTGGAATGAGAGAAATATAAGTGTTATATTAGGGAAAGAAAAGAAATGAAAAGAAAGAAAGAAGGAATTAAGAGAGAAAGGAGGAAAGAAAATAGAGGGAGTGGGGCGGCCTGGCGCTGCCGCCGCCGCCGCCGGTGGTGCTGGGCGCGCGCGCGCCTCCCCAAGGGGAGGGAGGTAGTGTGGGGTGTTTGGTTGTTTATGGTTGTTGTTTTGGTAGTGGTGGTGGTTGTGGTGGTTGTGGTGATGATTGGAGGTGATGGGGAGTTAGAGGAGGAGGAGGAGATATTGTTGGGTTGGTTGGAGTGGAGAATTTGGTGGAGATGAGGGTGAATTTTAGAGAAGAGAAGGAAGAAGGTTGGTGGGTTTTGTTGAAATTGGAGGAGGAAGGTGTTGGAGATTGAAGGAGATGGTGGTGTGAAGAGCTGTTGGGGAGTTGGTTGGGTGGCCTAGGAGTGGCCGGAGGCGGTGGTGGTGAAGGTGGAGGCGGCGGCCATGAGAGTATGCGTGAGTGGGTTATGTGGTTGAAGGAGATGAAGTTGATTTCTTTTTGGATTTGTGTTGGAAAGTGAAGAATGAAGTAGTTTAATAGAGGATGGGAGGAATGGATTGACTTGATGGTTTAGGGGAGTGTAGGGCTACGGCAGCAGCCCTACTACTGTCGGCGGCAGCGGGCGGCTTGGCAAGGATCAAGCCGTTAATTATGGGGGGATAAATCAAAGTGAAGAAAAGAAAAGAAAAGAAAAGAAAGAAAATTAAAAAAATAAGAAAATAAAGAAAATAAAATAGTTTAAAATTTTTATTATTAACTACTTTATTTATTTTAATTTCTGGTAGTATAAAGTAGGGGAGTAGAGGAGGGAAAAGCAAGAAAAGAAATCACCGGTAAAAATATTATTATTTAAATAAGGCGAAAATTTGACTGTTTCAGAAACGTTTCGAAAAATTTTTAAAAATAGCAAATATTATT
Organism: Agave tequilana; assembly: GCA_038442645.1. Classification (NCBI taxonomy): domain Eukaryota; kingdom Viridiplantae; phylum Streptophyta; class Magnoliopsida; order Asparagales; family Asparagaceae; genus Agave; species Agave tequilana. Next base: position 8,611 of record JAVJIF010019275.1, read on the forward strand.
CTAAGATACACGATAAAATCAGATTCGAGAAATTCAATGCAGTTTTCAAATTAAAAATTCTGAAATCTTCTGACAATACCGGCCTACACCAGAATCGGACAAATTTTGATAAATTTAGAAAAATCCCAAAAAATGTATTTAGATACAAAATAAAATTCTAAGAAGTACTGTGATAGCCATTTCTGAAAATTCAAACCCGTTTGAAAACTAAAAATTTGGGAATCAGTCAGCAATGCCGACCGACACCGGTTTTGGAGATTTTGCAGAAAATTTTCAGAAAATTTCAGAAAATGATGAAAAATCTAAAATATTAGAAATAGTCTCTGAAACTGAAATCGGTCAAATCGGACTATCAGAAGTGAAATCGGACTACTGGCTGGTATCGGGTTCCCGGTCCGGGTCAGGGCTTACTCTCGGTCTGAGAATCCAGATCCGATACTCAAAAATATAAGTAATCACAACTCAAAAAACACAAATAGGAAGAAAACTAAACAATATGGTCAAAAAATTTTGGGATTCGTATCTGGGTACGTATCCGGGTATGGGGTGCTATAATTATTACAACCCAATTGATCTGAACAATTATTCAATGATGATGACATATTGGATGAGTGGATTTGGGAGGGAAAACAACCGATGTTACCACCAGATGACTTAAGTTGGTTGGATGAAGGTATTCGTCGTAGTGACGAAAGTGGCGGTGATGACAAGGACGATGGTGATGCAGTGATGATGACAGCGGTAATGGCGGTGACGGTGGTAGTGATGATGATGATGGCGGTTATGGCGGTGATGGTGGTAATGATGAAGAAACTCATGGTATTGGTGGAAGCCAACGAAGTGGTTCTATGACATGGATTCAGGATATTATGCCACACAAGATACAGATTATGGAGGCCGAGCGGGGATTTCGCAATAGCGTAGGCATTTAGATCAGTTGGTTGAATTTGAGTTCTAGCGATGATTATTCGCGTGGACATGATAACTACTCACATGGTTATTATAATCTTGAAGGCCATTTACAGGGGTTGGGTTTGACATTTGACCAATATTCTAGCGCTGATTATTCTAGCACTGCTGAATACTCCACTAGCAGCGCTGAATATAGAGGTTTTAAGTATTATCACCATGGAGCTGATATTGCACAACTCCTACCGTCATATTACTCTAATGTTGGATCCTCTAGCCAATTATTTCAGCCTACAAGATCTCACCCACAAACATATTATTATCCTTATGGAAACTATATACCTGGTTTCTATACTTATCCGGGGATGATGATAATGATGATTTTGTAGGTCATCCAGAGGGAGGTGAATAGATGACAAGCTAATCTAATGCACAACAATGTGGAATTAAAAACTAATTATGCAAACTAAAATCTATTAAGCAAACACACAATATATAACACAAGAGTGTAGCCTAATTTTCAGTGAAGGGTTCTGAACTATCTCATCAAGATTCCTCTACATTAAGAGATGAGGTCCCACTAAGGCTCTCTTAATTGAATACAAGAGTGAGCAAACAAACCCAAGCATATATCAATTTAGCACAAGGGAATATCACGCATGCAAAAGATACAAACTATAATAACTTGTAAGATATAAATACAAGTGAGAGAGAGAGGTAAGCAATCGCAAATACGGGAGAATTGTTTCGAGGTTCGAGCACACTTGCTCTACGTCCCGCCTTCAACACAATGAAAATTTTTTTACTAAAACGATCCTGAAAGATCACTCGGTGCCGCAACACCTACAACGAGCTCCTCAAGAACTCTTGGACTCGCAAATTCCTCACTTGTTCCCTCAAGAACAATACACGCAAGCACACTAGCTTATCGAGGTCGTATCCTTACAACTTCTCTAACCACAAGTTGGAACACTTAGTGATCACTTCACTTGATCACCACAAAACTCACTTCACCGAGGCCACAAGCTCTACAACTCCTCACAATACAAGAATGAAAACTTGTGATCACTTCTCTGATCACAAAAATAACTCTCACAATAAGGATCCCTAGAGGATTGATATAGCAATGGATGGCTCAAATTTGTGTGAGAAAACAAGATAGATTGAGTGATGGAAAACTCAAGAAATCTCTTTTGAAAACACTCTTAATAACTCTCCTTTTGATATAGAAGTTTTAGCCTAAAAATATGTGGAGAAAAACCCTAAGAGAGATGGGAAAAACTGGTTCTAAAACTTCTCCAAAATCTTGTCAAGAACTGCAAAGAGAACCTCATTTTATAGGGTTCAGAAAACTAGCTGTTGGGCTCAATTTTCTGGCCAAACTGACCTATCGGTCGATCGCCAACGGTTATATTTATGAATGTTGGGGTTGCCGGTCGACCGCACCCAAGCCAAACCACCGATCGGTCGACCAAGGCTAGAATCAGAGAGGTTGCTCACTGGTCTGTCGACTGCTTCAGCCAAGCTTGTGCATGTTACCTGTGCACATCGGTCTACCGCTCGGTCGACCTACTTCTCGTTCGGTCAACCGCCAGAAACCTAGGTCAGATTTTTAGGGATTAAAACTTGGTCTTTTATTATCATATAAAATCCCATAAAATCACATAAAATTCACAAAAATAAGTTCATTAAAATACTTTGAAGTACAAATACGTATGATCAAAAATCAACACATATTACAAACTTTTTGAACCATTTTTGTGATATAGAAATTTAGCTTTAAACCAAAAACTATATTTTTCAAAAACCAAACTTTTAAAGAAAAATATGATTTTTCCAAAAATTGTTCAATACAAAAACAAGATATTAAAACTCGTTTGAAGGATAGTGTGTATGGATATGATCCAATGTATATGTAAGATGAAATATCTACGTTTTTGACATTAAGCTTTAAACAAAATTTTGATAAATACAAAACTTAAACACATGATATAAAAATATCAAATAATTTTTTCTAAATATTTGAAACACCAATGTGTATGGATGAAATCCAAAGCACATATAAACCATATAAAGTTGTTTGATGAAATCTAATCATGAAACATAAGGATGTATACTTTAAAGCTCAAAACCAAAACGGTATTTTCTAAAATCAAAATTATTTTATGAAAACACATATAATTTTTTTTGTGTGTGTGAGCTTGAGAAATCTACAACTAATCTAATCTTTACGTTTTATCTAAAAGACAAAATCTTAACACTTACAAATATAACTCAAGTCTTGAAAATCTTCTTCTCCTTCTTGACATGGTCCAAATCTTGATTCAACGAGCTAGACTCCTCTTGAGTACTTGATACGATCTAGAAACGCGAGCTCTTGAATCAACACGTGCTAGCATCAAAACTTGACTTTGAATCTTTTGTTGAAGCTAAACACCGATTAAGATCTTGATCAAATATCTGAAACTTATTAAATACAAGATCATTAGTACTATAACTACATGAGTTAATCAACATCAAAACTAGAGTGATGGACCTTTGTGCCAACAATCTCCCTTTTTTATGATGATAAAACTCATGGAGTTATATATGCATGGATTAAAGATAAGCTTTATAGAAGCTCTCCCTTAACTCATGCATAGCAAATAAACAAATAGATATTCAATAAAGACTCATAAACTAAACAAACATATATGAATAAACACCAATATTAAACATGCATACTCTCTAAATTCTTTTCCCTTTTTTTGCCAATTCATCAATAAAAGAGTGAAGATAAACAAATAATAAAGATATATATGCGATATACATTCATGAAGATGAGAGACGTTAAGTTAGCTTCCCCTACATACATGTATTACATGGAGATGGGATGACTAGACCCTAATTCACATAAGCATAATATGCAATGTATAGAAAAAATGTTAAGCTCCCCCTACGCACGTTTATCACATAAGGAAGAGAGGTCAAGCTCTTTAAGGTGAGATACACTCAACATGAATCTATATATAGAGGAGATGTTAATCTCCTCTTGCATATAGGCAATACATATCAACAAATTTTGAAAATTTTTGAAATTCCTTTTTTAAATAAATTTTAAAATTTCTTGAAGTCAACAAAATAAATTATGATACAAATGAAATTAAATTGTAGTTGACAAAACAAAAGTTAGTGCCACTTGTAAATAAACAAAATTTTAATATACCAATAGAAGGTGAAACATGAAGTATGAAACCAATTGTATGTTTTTGATACCAATTGAGGATGAAACATAAATTACATTTTGATAACAAAAAATACGAATTAAAATCAATGCATAAGCTTGTAAAGTATACCAATTAACATTTAGAATTAAGTCAAACTTAGCATAAACTTTTTGTACTTAAATAAAATGTATGGCATAATAAAATAAGCACAATCTAAATCATATATATGTGTGTAAGAAAATGAAAATACCACTTAAAATTTGGTGCATACATATATAGAAACCAAAATATGAGTATACAAAATGAATAGATCATGAAAATTATATATAACTCATAACTATCACCCATTCATGCACATGATAAAAGATAGTCATTAAGGCATATAAGGCATGGTCGCCCAACCAACCACCCTTTGATGGTAGGGATTTTCAAAAATAAGAGTTGAAAATTATTTTAGTATAGTTTGAAAAACACTACTATATTGAAGAATAACGAAACTCGTTGTAAGATAATTTTAAAAAGTAGTATGAAATCTTCAAGTAAGGAATAAAAATATGAATATATCTCATGATAACATGCTAAATACACAATAATTGACACTCAAAATTCATAAGGCTAAAACATGATCTCCTGAAAACAAAGTCATGAGTAAATAAAAGAAATGTGAGTGTTCAAGAATCATGTGAGTAACACATTCATGAAGATTGGACAATAAATCTCAAATCAACAAAACATATGAAAATCATAACAATTATTTTTTATCAAAGCTAAAATTTTCATCAAAATTAAACAAGCTTCAAGGTATATGTATATTTTGTCGAAATTAAAAGTATACATGCATATCTCAAATATAAACGAGTCCATAATAGAATTTTGCATGAAGGCAAGTGACTCAAGGATATACATATATATATATATATATATATATATAATATATATATATATATATATATATATATCTATATATATATATATATATATCTATTAGTTTTAGACAAAAATAACATATACATGAAACTAAACATGTACAAAAATGAAAAAAACAAGAATAAATAAAAGAATCATCAAAACTAGGTTATACATGTACATGTAATGAGTACAAATGAGTAATGAAGTATAAACATATAATAATCAAGTGTAGCTCACTACTTGTACAAGTATAAGCACTAGTTTTAACGAAAACTATATCTAAACACGTAATCACGACATGAAACATAAAACAAACATGATCATTAGGTTAAATGCGTGTGTTTTAGAACTAGTATATACATGTAGTTAAACTAGAGTGAGAACACAAAAGTATGAATTCATATAAATATGGATGTATCTCAAAGACTATATATATATATATATATATATATATATATATATATATATATATATATATATATATATATATATAGGGGTTACTGTACCTCAGCCGACGGCTGAGAGAGTTTCTCAGACCGCGGTGACGTGGCTGAATATATGCCACAGATCGGCCGCAGAGTGTAGGCGCCAAAAAAAACAAAAAAATCCCGCCTAAACATTCGTGAATCAAAATGACAAAAATATCCCATAAATCCCGCCTAAACATTTGTGAATCAAAATGACAAAAATAATCCATTTTAACTTCTAAACTGCCATAAACTCATCCACAAACAAAAATTACCTAAAATAATTTTTAGTTGAATATATCTACAGTTATAAAATTCGTAATTCTACTACATCGAAAATATAATAGAGAAAAAATGGATGAACATAATGTGAAATAAATAGAAGCATGCCTTCTGTAACAAAATTCTCACCGTTTTACAAATTTCGCGATCATAGTCGCAGTCATAACATAATAAAACTTTCAATCATTGCGACCGACCATGGTCGCAGACTTAATAAAAAATAACTTTCAATTTTAAATGACGACTGCGACACTAGTCGCAGTCATAGTATAACAAAAAAAATTTTATATCACGCATGACCATAGTCGCATTCCTTATAACAGAAAAAGAACAAACAGGCGAAAACATGTTATCGTACAGCACTGCGACCAAGGTCGCAATCTTTTTTCAGCACTGCGACAAAAGTCGCAATCTTTTTTCGCGTGCCTTATGTAAAAGATTTTTTAGAATTTTACAAGGTAGTTTAGCCATGCCACCCTGAGATCAGTTTGCATATATGACATCTTATAAAAATACTATATTAATTACACTGAATTTAATGAAGTAATTAATAATCTATCTACCGTGATACAACAACAGTCTAGAAAAAAGAGATGCACTAATGTTAATCACGATAAAGGAAAGATGTGCACCATACGTAATCTAAAGATATAGGCAAAACATTCTATAACAAGTTTATTTGTACTTCACGTAGTAAACCTCTGAAAAAAAGGAACTCTTCGGATTCTCCAGTCATAACTCTTCAACCTATAACAATTATTATTACTATTCATGTTCTTTCACATTATTGACCTTTATATAGAGCTTGTAACTAATATATTATCTCATATCTAAAAAACTATATTTTTGCTCCTTTTCAATTTGATTTCAAAAACTTTCAGAAAAACAATTCATTCTTGAATCATGTCTTCCCCATCTTCTTCCTCTAAACACTCAGAATTCAACTTCAATCAATCCCCCACTGGTCCTCTTTCTTCAGGGTATTCTAGTGAATCTGATACCAGTCTGGAATCTGATACCAGTCTGGACTTCACTCCTTTTGACTATCTCACTACATCAAATAATATTTTAACTGATCCTCCTATTCATGATGATGATGAAGTTTTCATGTGGGTTAGTGAGAAGGACATTATTCCTCTGTCACTTGACGGAGGCATGCTTGATGAAAGCATGTCCTCTGATGCTATAGGCTCGCTTTCTCGCAACGGATCGGACGAAGAGCTTGATAGAGACGATCCATTCTGGGAGTTTATCGATAAACCAAAAAAACCTCAAAAACAGGAAGATGATGAGGAAATAAGTGATGAACAGGAAGACCAGGAGAATGAAGAAGACGAATCTGTTTATGATGGTGATGATGACGAGGATTAGGATTTCCTGATCTTCTGATATTCAACGTTATTTTGTCTTCTCTTAAAAGCTTTTAATGCTCTTTTTTTGTAAGGTCTCTTTCTCACCATATTATGTTATATATAAAAGGTCTCTTTCTCACCATATTATGTTATAATAAAATTTACTTCTATCTGCAAAAAAATCTTTCACATTTTTAAAATACATACAAAGTATACCATATAGGTATTAATTCTGCATCTTATCTGAAATAATGGTCGCAGTACTCATATTATAATTGCATATGAAACTGCGACCACGGTCGCTGTTCAGTCATAAACAGTTTGATAGTTTTGCATTCAATAAAGTTATAAACAGCTCCCATGGTCGCAGTCCAAAAATAAATTATATGAACAGATAATACTGCGAACATCATCGCAATCGTCTCAAATCAGTATATTTCACTGTATATTTCATTGTATATCGCAAATTAGAAAATTGCCACTGTTCTCCTTAAACACTGCGACCATAGTCGCAGTCCTACGATTGCCACTGTTATTCTTAAACACTGCGACCATAGTCGCAGTCCTACTTCGCATGCAATAAGTTACAGTGAAGATCAAACATATAAAATCATACATAAACTACGACTATAGTATCAGTCCTTAGACACCGTTATTTCATATAACTTAACAAAAAAAACTCACCCAAAAAAAATGCTGTCGTGAGTACTGCGACCATAGTCGCAGTACCACGACTTGCTCTCGTTAAGCACTGCGATCATAGTCGCAGTCCTTGTTCGAATTCAATATGTAAAAAAAATAATAATTTATACATTACATGCGAAAAAAGTAAAACTGCGACTATATTAAAAAATCATTAAATTTCAAATCAGATAACAAAAAAAATAATAAAGAAGGATTCAAATTAGTTTCGTGATTTGATAAAAAAAATATTTGCAGTTTGGCCGCAGTTATAAAAGATAATTGTGACAAAATTGAGTAACATCAGAAAATATAAAATTATAATAAACTATACAAATCTACTGTCTTCTACAGCAGGGCTATTTAGTAATTTCAACTATTTCGGTAAGCGGGCCGTCCTTTCTGGTGTGGCTAATAATGTGCCACTATACCGCAGGCTGAGAGGGTCTCTCAGCCGTCGGCTGATATACATTTTTCTCATATATATATATATATATATATATATATATATATATATATATATATATATATATATATATATATATATATATATATATATATATATATATATATATATATATATGATTAAAACCAAAACATGCTAACAATCAATGATAAAGAAGTATGTAAATAAAAAATAGGAGCTTAGAGATAGTTACCAAATCATATGAACTATTCTCTAAGTCTCCAAACTATGGTGGTCCTCCGACTAAATTTCATTGAAGGTGATGCATCAATTAGGTATGTCCATTTAGCTTCACATGCATCCACCACCAAGGCACCAACCCTCTCACGTCATGTGAGAGCCCATACCTACATCGAATACAAGTGGTGGAGATTTTAGTACCCATATCTTTTTGGGTCCATGAGTGTTAGCATCATAAGAATCCCAAACATTTTTATTTGCAAAAATTATAAAATTTATTTTATCAAAACAAAATTTTGCAAGATGGCCTTCGCGGCCACAATGTGTACATTTGTATACTCTAGCATACAAATGTGGGGTGTGAGCATGGTGTGCATGTGTATGCTATGGGGTATATGCATAAGTGTGTGGAATTTGTTTCTTACGAAATATAGATTCCAATTTAATATGATTAAACACACATTGGCTCAAAGTGAAGCCCAAACAATCAATTTTTTTTTATCAAAACATGAATCTCATTTTTATCAATAAGAGATGCAACATTATTAGCATGAGAAAAATGGCATAAATGAGAAGTTAAAATTAATTTTCTTTTTAGAAATCTTTTCTTTTTCTTTTAAAACAATTTTCTTTTTCAAAGACTTGTTTTCATTTAAAATAATCTCCTTTTCCTTTTCAATTAAAATAATTTGATTTTTTAAAACTTTATTTTCTTTTGAAACAATTTTAGATTTATTTTTTAAAAGAATCTCTTTCTTTTAAAACAAAATTATTTTCATTTTTCAAACTTTTGTTTTCTAATTTTACAATTCATATTCCTTAAGAAGTTATTGACAAAACATAGCAAATTCATCATATGACATGTCAACATCTTCATCTAACTCGGAATTAGAATTTACCTCAAGGGTCATCCCCTTGGACCATCTAGCATATGTTGGAAGTAGTACTTTCATCATCCGAGTCACTCCCCATGTAGTATTGCTTTTGTTCACCAAGGGAGATAAAGGTGTTCCATACTACAAAAGCCGAATCAAAGTTAGTAACACTAGATAAATATTCATCATTCAATGTACTCTTTAATGCATGAATGCTTTTACATTAGCCTCAAGGCTTTTGCCATTTATAAAATATGAATCTTTAATAGTGGCAAAATAGTCATGAATACCTAGGGTTTTAAGGTACATGGACATCTTAACTTTCTAAGTTTGCAGGTTAAAAATGTCAAACATGGGAGGTGTCATGAAATCCATGAGTGTGTGTACAAATATTGTGATTAGCTAAAATGAGGATTTTTAACTCTAGGTTGTTTGACCCAAATCAAGAGCACCAAGCTTAATACCAATTATAGATCACGTAAAGGGGGTGAATAGGTGACAAGCTAATCTAATGCACAACAATGTGGAATTAAAAACTAATTATGCAAAGTAAAAATTGTTACGCAAACACACAACGTATAACACTAGAGTATAGCCGAATTCCCGGTGAAGGGCTCTGGACTATCTCCTCAAGATTCCTCTAACTTAAGAGTTGAGGTGCCACTATGGCTCTCTTGCTTGAATACAAGAGTGAGCAAACAATCCCAAGCATATATCAATTTAGCACAAGGGAATATCAAGCATGTAAAGATACAAACTATAATAGCATGCAAGATATAAATACAAGAAAGAGAGAGAGATAAGCAATCACAAATGCGGGAGAATTGTTTCGAGGTTCGAGCACACTTGCTCTATGTCCCCGCCTTCAACACTATAAAGGATTTCCACTAAAACAATTCTGCAAGATCACTCGGTATCGCAACACCTACAATAAGCTCCCTCAAGAACTCTTGGACCCACAAGTCCCTCACTTATTCTCACAAGAACAACACACGCAAGCACACTAGCTTACTGAGGCCGCAACTCTTACAACTCCTCCAACCATAAGTTGGAACACTTGGTGATCATTTCACTTGATCACCACAAAACTCTCTTCACCGAGGCCACAACCTTTACAACTCCTCACAATACAAGAATGAAAACTTGTGATCACTTCTCTTGATCACAAAACAACTCTCACAACAAGGATCCCTAGAGGATTGATATAGCAATTGATGGCTCAAGTTTGTGTTAGAAAACAAGATAGATTGAGTGGTAGAAAACTCAAGAAATCTCTTTTGAAAACACTCATAATAACTCTCCTTTTGATATGGAAGTTTTAGCCTAAAAACAAGTGGAGAAAACCCTAAGAGAGATGAAAAAACTGGCACTAAAACTTCTCCAAAATCTTGTCAAGAACTAGCCAGGAGAACCCCCTTTTATAGGGTTTAGAAAACTAGCCGTTGGCTCAGTTTTTTGGCCAAACTGACCTATCAGTCGACCGGGTCGACCGGCCAACAGTCATATTTATGACTGTTGGGGTTACCGATCGATCGCCTGGTCGATGGCACCAGGCCAAAGACCTATCGATCGACCGACCGGTCAACCGAGGCTAGAATCAGAGAGCACTGCTCTATGGCCGGTCGACCACTCGGTCGACCGGGCCAGATCCAGAGAGTAAACTCTCTTGATCGGTCGACCGCCATGTCAACTGGCTCTCAAGCCAGGCATGTGCATGTTTCATGTGAACATCGGTCGACTGCTCGGTCAACCAACTTCTGGTTCGGTCGACCGGTCGGTTGACTGCCAGAAGCCTAGGTCAGGTTTTTTAAGGATTAAAACTTGGTCTTTTGATATCATATAAAATCTCATAAAATCACATAAAATTCATAAAATAAGCTCATTGAAATACTTTGATGTTCAACTATGTGTGATCAAAAATCAACACATATTACAAACTTTTTGAGCCATTTTTGTGATATAAAAATTTAGCTTTAAACCAAAAATGGTATTTTTCAAAAACTAAACTTCTAATGAAAAATACGATTTTTTCAAAACTTGTTCAAATACAAAAATAAATATTAAAACTCATTTGAAGTATAGTGTGTATGGATATGATCCAATACACATATGAGATGAAATATCTATGTTATTGACATTAAGCTCTAAACAAAGTTTTGATAAATACAAAATTTAAACACATGATATAGAAACATCAAATAAGTTTTTCTAAATATTTGAACCATCAATGTGTATGGATGGAATTCAAACACATATAAACCATATAAACTTATTTTGATGAATCCTAATTATGAAATATAAGGATGTATACTTTGAAGCTCAAAACCAAAAAAGTATTTTCTAAAATCAAAACTATTTGTAAAAATACATATAAATTTTGTATGTGTGTGTATGTTAGCTTGAGCAATCCACAACTAATCTGTCTTTTACATTTATCTAAAACACAAAATCTTAACACTTATAAATATAAACTCAAGTCTTGAAAATCTTCTTCTCCTTCTTGACTTGGTCCAAACCTTTATTCAATAAGGTAGGCTCCTCTTGAGTACTTGATGCGATTTAGAAGCGTGAGCTCTTGAATCAACACGTGCTAGCTTCAAAACTTAATTTTGAATCTTTTGTTGAAGCTAAACACTGACTAAGATCTTGATCAAATATCTGAAACTTATTAAACACATGATCATTAGTACTATAAATACATGAGTTAATCATCTCAAAACTAGAGTGATGGGCCTTTGGGCCAAGAGATTTTATGCCTCCCCGTAATTCAATATGGAAATGGCTACATTAGCAGGTACTTATGAATTATTTTGTTCAATTTACTATATTATGCATGTATTTTGATATGTTTCTACCGACGATACTTATATTTATGCTTTCACTTTATATTTTGTGTGTTAGGTGATATGTTTTGAACATGTGATACATGAATTTTGATGTTTATATTTTTTTACGATTTGTCATGATTTTTTCATAATTTTTTTAGCTTTCTATGTAGCATTTTGCGCGTATCGTCTGAATCCGATCCGAGTCGCCGAGACCAATCCGTCTCGATGCTGGTCGAGTCGACGGCCGAGATCGTGACTTTGAACAATAGTAAGAAGGCACCAAGTGACATTACTTAGAGATAAGCCAAATGTTAGAGATAAATGCTCATAATTAACCACATTGATATAGAGGATCTTATATATGGGGCATGTGCAATGTGTTGGTATGTACTTTTTCTACGTGCTAACTGTGTTGATCCTTGATCTTGGGATAAACATTTAAAAAAAAATCCTTGTATATTACAAATTATCGTTACAAATGTAGAGAAATAGAAAATCCTAAAAGAAGATTGTATATCATAAAGCCAATATCAGAAATGGTAAGACTGAACTTCTCAAACCACGCTCTTAGACTCTGGTTGAGTCCATATATAGCATTCTTTAGACGACAAACTTTACTCTCCTCCTGAGCAACATAACCTGGAGGTTGCTCCATATACACTTCATCATGAAGATCCCCATATAAGAAGGCGTCTTGACATCCAGCTGGAACAATGACCATAACAAGTTAACAGTAATAGAGAACAGATTCCTGATAGAGTTCATCCTGACAACTGGCGAGAACGTCTCAAAATAGTCGATGCCATATGTCTGAGCATAACCCTTGGCCACGAGTCTGGCCTTAAATTTATACACAGATCTATTTGGGCGGTACTTAAGAGTAAAGACCCAGTGACAACCAACAACCATCGCATCTGTTGGTGGGAAACTAACTCTCAAGTTCTTCTAGAAGCAAGAACTTCCGTCTCCTCATCCATTGCTTGTTTTCAGGCAAGTACTAATAAAGCCTTTGCATAAGACCTGGGTATAGACTCAGGAGACAAAGAGAGTAAACTGTCAAAAATTAGGGGTTAGGTGATCATAAGAAACAAAATTAGAAATAGTTTGATCAGTGTAAGACCGTTTACCTTTTCAAAGGGTAACAGGAATATCAAGATCAGAGGAAAAAGCTGATGGTGGAGAAGGAGGACCGTCCACCGGAGAGGGGTTAGCCGGAACTGGTTCGGACGTAGGAACCTTTGAGCAATGAATGTAAACATATCTGAAATCCCGAATTGGTTTTGATGCAGGTGGATCTATAGTTTTTACTGACGGCACTGGCAAAGAATCTTATCAGCAGGTGTAGGCAATAACACAGACAGTGAAGGATGAACAGTCTCAAATATGGTGACAAGAATCTGTGTAGAGAATATAGAACAGACTCAAAGAATATGACATCAGCGGACACTAAATAATTCCTGGCGGAGAGATTATAGCACTGGTATCCTTTTTATGTTCTAGAATACCAAAAGGAGACACACTAGGAGATAACTTATCTAGCTCAGAAGACAAGTCCTGAACAAAATAAGTGCATCCAAAAACACAGGGAGTCATATAGAAGAGTGTTTTATTAGCATAGAGATAAGAAAATTGAGATATTTAAAACAGAAAAAGGTATCATATTAATTAGATAGCAAGCACTCAATACAACATCATGAAAACACCTAGAGGGGGGGTGAATAGGTGTAAGTGCTAATCTAAGAAACTAAATGAAAACTAAGTGCGCTAAATGCGGAAGCTAATGCAAATTATGCACAAACTAATACAATACAACAAGTGTAGCCGAATTCCCCTTGCGAGGCTCTGGACTAACTCCTCTTGATTCCCCTAGATATGGGTTGAGGCGCTATGTGAATCTCTTGTTGGATGAATATAGGTGATGCACAAACACACAAGCAATTCACAATGTGCACACACAATCAAGCCACGCAATAAAGGATATAGCAATATGAAATAATGCAAGGCAATATGAAATATGCACAACACAAGCAATAATGGTATGATATGAAGTATGATGCTTTGCACAAAGTAAATGAGAGAGAGTTAGAGAGACAATGGATCACAACGCAAACACCAAGATTTGTTTCGAGGTTCGAGCACCTTGCTCTACATCCCCGCCTACACCACCGTGTAGGATTTCCACTAACTCAACTCCCACCGAGGGAACCTCTACCAAAGAGGATTTCTTACAACTCTAGGAGTACCGAACTCCTCTCTCAAACAACAACCTCCACCGAGGCCCAACAACCAACAACAACAACAACAACCACCTCTACCGAAGAGGTTTACAACCAAACTCAATCACCTCTACCGAAGAGGGATCCAAACTAACAACCCAATACAACAATCTCCACCTCTACCAAAGAGGGAGCAACTCAAGAAATCAAGGGTTTACAACAAGTGGTATATTTCAACCACAAACCTCTTTCCTTTTTCTTTTTCCACAAAAACAAGATCCTAAATAGTTTAGGATAGAAGATATAGCTCAAGTGTGGAATCAAAGTGTTTTTGGAAACAAGCAACAAAGAAAAACTACTTGGGAAATCTCTTGTATATGATAGAAAATGAAATACCAAATCAAAATCCCAAAACCTAGTTTTCTTTGATTTTCCAAAAACCCAAAACAAATAAAGATGAGAAGTTTTAAAGCCCCAAAAACTCTTTTTAAAACTCTTTTAAACACTTCAGAAAACTGGAAATTTTTCTCTTAGAAAACTTGGCAAAAATCCCCAAAGAGATGGGGTTTATATAGCCCCCAAACAAAACTAGCCGTTAGGCTGAGCTGGCAGTCTGACAGACTGCCGGTCGACCGGTCCGGTCGACCGCCAACGGTCAGAATTATGACCGTTGGGCAACTGCGGTCGACCGGCCCGGTCGACCGAGAAAACCCGAGCAGAGCTCTCAACTCGGTCGACCGTCCCGGTCGACCGTGTCTGTGCCTAACAGACGTGCACGTCTGTGCACGTCGATCGACCGCAACGGTCGACCGGCCCTTGGTGCGGTCGACCGTCGCGGTCGACCGACCAGCCTGTCAGCACAAAACAAGGTCAGAAAATTTTGGAAAAATATTTTATAAAAACCTTTTATCATTTCTGAAAATTTCATAAAACTTGTTTTATCATTTTATGTTGAAACATAAACATGTGATAAAAATTTCAAGACAATATATCAACATATCAATTCATTTTTGAGTCTTGCAAATTTTATCAAATAAAACCTTGTATTTTGTCAAACTTGATTTTTCCAAAACATGAATAGGGATATCAAAATAAGTTTGTTTACCAAGTTAAAGCATGTATGTATAAATAGAAAACATCTACTATACATATAACATATGTAAACTTGTTTTGATCAACTATTCATAAAAACCAAATATCAAATCACAAAACGTGTGTGTTTTTTGTTCACTTGAGCATATCAACTAAACTAAGCTTTACAAATATGGATCTAAAACTCTATCTAAACTAGGATACCTAAGTCTTCTTGTCGATCTTCCATCTTCAAGTAGACTCGATCCCAAACGCGTGATCCTCCAAGTGCAAAGGTATGATCTTTAAGCTTTGGCACCGGAATCAACATGGAAAGCTTCTAAACTCCTTGTTGAAGCTAATCACCAACTAATATCCTGTTAATGATCTGAAACTTAGAAGCACAAGAATATTAGTAAACATAACTACATGAGTTGATCATCATCAAAACTAGAGTGGAAGGCCATTGGGCCAACAATCTCCCCCTTTTTGATGATGACAAAACTCATGGAGTTATATATGCATGGATTAAAGATAAGCTTCAAGGAAGCTCCCCCTTAACTCATGCATAGGGATAAACAATAAATATATGCAATGAATATTAAACATGAAACATGCATATGCATAAACAATAAATGGTTCTAGATATCAAATGGAATATTCAAAACAAAATAAGCTCTAGATACCAATTACAAAGCAAACTCTATATATCAATTAAACTTAATATTCTTGAGATTAAAACATAATATATGCATATAAAACATAAGCATGCATATAAAACTCAAATACTTCTCCCCCTTTTTGTCAATCATCAACAAAGGGGTAAACAATCAAAACCATAGATAAAATGAGGGGTAAAAAATCTTTCTCCCCCTTTTTGTCAATCAAAACAATGCAAACAATGTTCTCCCCCTTTTTGTCTAAAACAAAAAAAAGTCAATAAGGGGTGACTACAAACATGATATCAATTAAAAAATATGTCAATGAAGTATCTTGATACCAATAAATAAGGATCAATATATGTTATATGCTATATACATTCATGAAGAGGAAGACGCTAAGTTAGCTTCCCTACACATATGCATTACATGAAGAAAGGATGACAAGCCCCAATTCACATAACACATATTATGTAATGCATAAGAGGAGATGTGAAGCTCTCCCTACACACGTATATCATATAAAGAAGAGTTGTCAAGCTCCTCAATTTATAATATACTCAACATGAATCTATATGTAAGAGAGATGTTAAGCTCTCCTTACATATAGGAAATACAAATCAAAACTTTGAATATATTCTTTAAACAACATATGAGATACCAATTGTAATTAAACATAAATCTTGAATTCCTAAAACATGAATCTTGATACTAAAAGTATTCAAAATTTGTTATGTTTAACTAATTGAAAAGATTTTACATAGAAACATTGATACCAATTGTAAGAATTGTTCATTTTAAAACATATAATTTGATGTTGATATCATATGTTTAAAATAACAACTTTTAATCATAAAGAGTGGGAGTACAAATACCAATTGAAATACAAAATCAAATTTTCTCCCCCTTTATGAAATACAAACTAAAGTCATGCATAGTCTTGATAACAATTTAAAAGTAATCAATTAAACAAAATTGAAACTCAAGCACTAGCATAAACACAAACATATATATGTATGAAAAATAGATACCAATAGAAATTGATATACTTGGAATTTAAAGCATACATACATACAAAACATATATGAGTATACAAGAAGATCAAAATGATACCAATTGAAAGAGTTCAATGATACCAATTGTCATAACAATAAGTTCAAGTGTATACATCATATTCTCTACCACCCAATCATAATTCAAGTTTTAAAGATTTTCAATTTAGGGCATACATGAACATGATCTCCCATCCTACCGCCCTTGGAAGGTAGGGGTTTTCAAAGATAGATTTGAAAATGTAATTTTGTTTGAAAATCACTACCAAAATGAAGAACACCGCAACTAGTTAAATGGAAAACTTGTTAACTAGCACGAAATCCTTCAAGCAAGGAATAAAACAAAATTGAAATTCACATGATAATCATCACTCTAACCAATAAAGCATAACTCATGAGAAACAAAACATGAGCAATAGATATGAGTGTACAAATAATATGTGAAGATCATAATCATGAAAAATATTTCATTAAGCTCAATTATTCCTTAAAACATAATTCCATCAAAAACATGAAAAATCATATAAAACTTCTTATTTAATCTTCAAGGCATATGTATGTCTAATACAAGCTAAAATATACATACATATTCAAAACTCAACGAGTCCACTAAATGTATATTCATGAAGGCACGTGGCTCAAAAAGATGTATATGTATAAGATTAGTTTGAACTAGATAGACATATACATGAAGTTAAACATAAATACATGAAACATGAAAAACTAAATTTTCATCACAACAAATTTCATTTCAAGGTATATGTATGAATTGTCAAACATGAAGTATACATACATATCCCTAAACACAATTGAGTCCAAATATAGATTTGCATGAAAGGCAAATGACTCAAGGGGTATACATGTATATCTTAAAGTTTGGCAATACAAACATATACATGAAGTGAAACACACAATCATAAAACAAATCCAAAAATGGAATACAAGTTTGAAATGTATGAATCATCAAAACTAGACTATACTAGCACATCTAATGGGTTCAAATAAGCAATCAAGCTCAACATATATAGATTTATTTGTAACCCACTCTATGTACAAGTATATAACTAGTCTTAATGAAAACAAACATCTAAACATATATTCAAAACATGAAGCATCAAAACAAATATAAAAGTCATCATAATAAAACTAAAACATGATTACTATGTAAATTCACATGTATTAGATTCATGATGTACATTATAGCTTAAACAAAAGTGAGAACACTAAATATGGGTTCATATAAGCATATGTGTCTCAAATACTATACATGTATGTCAAGGATCTAATAAACATGGAATGAACATACTAATCCATAGACATCAAAAACATGCTATAAACATTAAAACATGGAAAGCATGTAAACAATAAATGGGAGTAAAGGATTGTTACCAAAACCGAAGAAGCAACTCTCCTTATCTCCAAAACATGGTGGTCATCTCCACCAAATCTTCCCTTGAAAGTGATGCATCCAATTTGATTTCCATGAAGTCCGGAACGCATCCACTCCAAGGTGTCATCACTCTCACGTCATGTGAGAGTCCACACCTACATCAAAAATAATAGGAGGGGTGGTCTTTGGTACCCATACCTTCTTGTTGGGTCCATGGGGGTTAGTCTCATTTCTAACCCAAACAAAATTCTTTGCTAAATTAGGAGTATGTAATCTATCATAACAAAATTTAGCAAGGTGGCCTTTTCGGCCATAATGTGTACATGTGTACACATGAGCATACTTGTGTTGATGGTGTCCGTGTGAAGCATGTGTATGCTGTGATGGGTGTGCATGCATAAAAGTTGGAACTTGTTTCTTTCGAACCAAGGATTCCAAGCGTGTATGTTTCTTGGCACATTGGCTCATAGTGGAGCCCAAACAATCTACTCTCTTCTTTAGCATACAAATATCATCATTAATCCTAGAAGAAGAGGTACATGCATTAGGTAGACTAGATGAAGAAGCTACACTAGCATGGCAAACATGTGCATCAATCTTATTTTGTAAAAATTCATTTTTCTTTAAACATGCATCCAAATCTTTAGAAATTGAAGCAATCTTAATTTTCAAAGAATCATTTTCTTTTAAAACAAAATCAACTTTTGAAGACAAGTTTTCATTTTTCTTCAAAAGAACATGGCAATCATTTTTATTTTTCAAAAAGTTATTTTCTTTAAGTGCAAGATCAAGTTGAGATTTTAATGAATCCCTCTCATTATGGACCTCAACCTTTTCTTGTAAAACACAATCAAGTCTAGAATGCAAACACTTATTTTCTTTTTCAATTTCTAGACTTTTCTTTTTCAAAATCTTATATTTTTCAATTAGTTTTTCACAAACAATGGAAAGTTCTTCATTCAAAGCATGGGCATCAATATGATCATTTGAAGAACTAGCATCATCATCACTATCTAATGGAGTTTCCGAGTGTACCTCAAGGGAGTCATTCCCTTGGACCATATAGCATTGTTGTGGCTCGGATTCTCCGCTAGATTCCTCTTCTTGGATTGGCAATTGAAGCTTGGAGGTGGTGGTGGTTGTCAATTTGTTCCAAACTACAGAAGCGGAATCAAGGTTAGAAACACATAAAAGATATTCTTTAGGCAAAGTGCTTCTAATAGCCTCTAGGGCTTGTGCATTGGCCCCTATATGATTGCAATCACCAAGATAACATCTCTTGGTGGCCGCAAGGAAAACATGCAAACCTAGGGTCTTTAGGTACATGGACATCCTATACTTCCAAACATCAATGTTGGAAGGGTCAAAGCTAGGAGGGGTCATGAAGTCCATGGTAAACTATATATGAATGTGCAAACAAACAAATGCAAATGAGATTAGCAAGCAAATGGATCACTCCTAGGATGTTAAGCCTAAGTATCAGGAGTACTAGCTCTGATACCAATTGAAAAACACCTAGAGGGGGGGTGAATAGGTGTAAGTGCTAATCTAAGAAACTAAATGAAAACTAAGTGCGCTAAATGCGGAAGCTAATGCAAATTATGCACAAACTAATACAATACAACAAGTGTAGCCGAATTCCCCTTGCGAGGCTCTGGACTAACTCCTCTTGATTCCCCTAGATATGGGTTGAGGCGCTATGTGAAGCTCTTGTTGGATGAGTATAGGTGATGCACAAACACACAAGCAATTCACAATGTGCACACACAATCAAGCCACGCAATAAAGGATATAGCAATATGAAATAATGCAAGGCAATATGAAATATGCACAACACAAGCAAATATGGTATGATATGAAGTATGATGCTTTGCACAAAGTAAATGAGAGAGAGTTAGAGAGACAATGGATCACAACGCAAACACCAAGATTTGTTTCGAGGTTCGAGCACCTTGCTCTACATCCCCGCCTACACCACCGTGTAGGATTTCCACTAACTCAACTCCCACCGAGGGAACCTCTACCAAAGAGGATTTCTTACAACTCTAGGAGTACCGAACTCCTCTCTCAAACAACAACCTCCACCGAGGCCTAACAACCAACAACAACAACAACCACCACCTCTACCGAAGAGGGATCCAAACCAACAACCCAATACAACAATCTCCACTCTACCAAAGAGGGAGCAACTCAAGAAATCAAGGGTTTACAACAAGTGGTATATTTCAACCACAAACCTCTTTCCTTTTTCTTTTTTCACAAAAACAAGATCCTAAATAGTTTAGGATAGAAGATATAGCTCAAGTGTGGAATCAAAGTGTTTTTGGAAACAAGCAACAAAGAAAAACTACTTGGGAAATCTCTTGTATATGATAGAAAATGAAATACCAAATCAAAATCCCAAAACCTAGTTTTCTTTGATTTTCCAAAAACCCAAAACAAATAAAGATGAGAAGTTTTAAAGCCCCAAAAACTCTTTTTAAAACTCTTTTAAACACTTCAGAAAACTGAAAATTTTTCTCTTAGAAAACTTGGCAAAAATCCCCAAAGAGATGGGGTTTATATAGCCCCCAAACAAAACTAGCCGTTAGGCTGAGCTGGCAGTCTGACAGACTGCCGGTCGACCGGTCCGGTCGACCGCCAACGGTCAGAATTATGACCGTTGGGCAACTGCGGTCGACCGGCCCGGTCGACCGAGAAAACCCGAGAGCAGAGCTCTCAACTCGGTCGACCGTCCCGGTCGACCGTGTCTGTGCCTAACAGACGTGCACGTCTGTGCACGTCGGTCGACCGCAACGGTCGACCGGCCCTTGGTGCGGTCGACCGTCGCGGTCGACCGACCAGCCTGTCAGCACAAAACAAGGTCAGAAAATTTTGAAAAAATATTTTATAAAAACCTTTTATCATTTCTGAAAATTCCATAAAACTTGTTTTATCATTTTATGTTGAAACATAAACATGTGATAAAAATTTCAAGACAATATATCAACATATCAATTCATTTTTGAGTCTTGCAAATTTTATCAAAAACAAAACCTTGTATTTTGTCAAACTTGATTTTTCCAAAACATGAATAGGGATATCAAAATAAGTTTGTTTACCAAGTTAAAGCATGTATGTATAAATAGAAAACATCTACTATACATATAACATATGTAAACTTGTTTTGATCAACTATTCATAAAAACTAAATATCAAATCACAAAACGTGTGTGTTTTGTGTTCACTTGAGCATATCAACTAAACTAAGCTTTACAAATATGGATCTAAAACTCTATCTAAACTAGGATACCTAAGTCTTCTTGTCGATCTTCCATCTTCAAGTAGACTCGATCCCAAACGCGTGATCCTCCAAGTGCAAAGTATGATCTTTAAGCTTTGGCACCGGAATCAATATGGAAAGCTTCTAAACTCCTTGTTGAAGCTAATCACCAACTAATATCCTGTTAATGATCTGAAACTTAGAAGCACAAGAATATTAGTAAACATAACTACATGAGTTGATCATCATCAAAACTAGAGTGGAAGGCCATTGGGCCAACACATCAGACCATAAATATTTCAGAACACTCATATGAATCATTAAGGTTCTAGCAACAACTAGAATATGTCTATATTTTCTTTCAGTAATTCCATTTTGTTGAGATGTATGAGAATAAGAGGTCTGATGATAATTCCATTTTTAGAGGAAAAATTAGATATATCTTTTTTTACATACTCTAGGGCATTGTCAGTATGAAGCGCATGAATAGAAGTAGAAAACTAATTTTTATTTTATTAAAGAAAGACTTAATTACAGTGGACACTTCTGACCTCTCTTTTGGGAGATACAACCAAGTCATGCGAGAGAAGTCATCAACAAAGAGTAGAAAATATCTAAAACCCTTAATATAGGGCATACGACTAGGACCCCAGATATCAGAATAGACCAACTCAAAAGAAGAACTACTATGACTATTGACTTGACTCTGAAAGGTAGCACGATGATGCTTACCTAACTCACAAGACTTACAATCTAAAGAAGAGATAAAGAACTCAATAGGAATAACAGATCGAATCTTTTGTAATGAAGATTGACCCAAGCCCCATTACCACAATAAAACCTGATCAGACTGACCTGCAACCAAGCCCGTAGGGGTCACTCGATTGTCTAAATAGTATATGCCCCCTTGTTCATGCTTCGAACCAATACTCTTCCCACTCGACAGGTCCTGAAACACACAATGAGAAAGAAAAAAATGTTATTTTGCAGTTATTTTGTTTAGTAAGCTGACTGATAGACAAGAGACTAACAGGAAATCATGAAATATAAAGGACATTAGTAAGGGTCAAGGATAGATTAGCCTGAACTCAAATGCACGTCTATATTGCCTCTCCTCAAATGCGGGATGAGGCTCCAGAGTCTAATATCTAGGGCTTTTGAGGAGAGGCAATATAGACGTGCATTTCTAAAGCAGATGCATGAGTTCGTGAAAGATTGTTCTGAGAGAACTCTAACTGTCGAAGTCGATCATACTTCTCATGTGTTAGTACAACCGTGAAAGATCCAGGAAGAGTGGAGAAAATGGACGGATAGTTCAGAGGAGTGCTACGCCAAGCAGAGGAATCAGACTCAGAAAGCTGTGTAGAGGAAACATCAGCTTCAGTAGAGAAAACATCAGCTCCAGTAGATAAAACATCAGCTCCAGTAGATACTCTCATAACTCTCGAGAAGGTGGCAATCAACATAGGAATACAATCTCCTCTCAGAATCTAACCCCGCACTAGAATCATAGTGTCAGACTCAAGCCAGATAGAAACTTTGATACTGCGAGATCCTGACGATACCCCCTTAGTATCGCCGTAGCAGTAACAGACGGCTGATGCATCTCTAACTCATCAATCAGACTTTTGAGTTCGTCATGGAACTCAGGCACATATCTGTCTCCCTGTTTGAGCTCAAACAAGTGTTCATAGATATTAAACACCCTCGAGGGATTCTTCTCATTGCCATACATCACCTACAGTGTATTCCACATGTCCTTAGCAGTAGGTAGGAACATGACACTACCACTAATCTTCTCCTCCAGACTGCTGAAAAATCATGTCATCACAGAATAATTTCTAATAAGTCAAGTCACATACGTGGGATCCGTATCAGCAAGTGGAGGCTGTAGGAGGTGAGCCAATTTGTTTTAAGCGCCAATGAATATGCGGAACACCTGAGCCCATAATAAGTAGTCGGAGCCATTTATTTCACCGTAGTCCCCAACATCGTCTTGGGGACAGAAGTTTCAACCATCAAGGAGGAGGTCATAATGAAAGATGACCTCGTAGTCTTAGATATAATATCCAGTCAGAGAAATCACCAAAAAAAATAGCTAAGTAGTAGCACTAAACAGCCAGTAATGAAGAAAAACAAGTAACTTAAATACCAGATAATAGCATAGATAGCCTTAAAAAAATCAGGTCAGATGTAAAAATCTGGTTTTTAAACAGTAGACAGAGCAGATCTTACCGGAGAAAATCTGATTTTTAAACAGTAGACAGAGCAGATCTTACCAGAGAAGTCTTTTAGAGCATCCAAATAGGCAAAGCAGATGTAAAAATCTGATTTTTAAGCAGTTAACAGATCAGATCTCACCAGATAAGTTTTGTGAGCATCAAAAAATTCAAATCAGCTCTAAAATAACTGATTTTTGAGTAGTTGTAGTACTTCTTTGGACCCTTAGAGGGAAAGCGGAAACCCTTGGGGAGGATTGGGAGGTGGCGGCACCTCTTTGGATCTTTTGGATGGCAAACGGCAATGGAAGGGGGCAGTAGGTCTTTGGACCTTTGGAGGGCAGGCAGCTACAGGTTTTTGGACCTTTTGGAGGGTAAGCAACAATGAAAAGGGGGTGGCAAGTGTTTTTAGAGATGGAAGGTGATGGTTGAGGGGGGGGAGAAGAATTTTGATGAAAAAAAAGAAAGAAGATGGTGGATTTTTAGGGTTAGGGTTTCTCTGACTCTGATGTCATGTAGAAAAATAAAAAATCCTAAAAGAAAATTATATATAATAAAAGAGAGTTACAAGACATATATAAAAGACAAGGAGGACATATGGGTAAATATGGGGTATATGGGTAAATATGGGTGATCACCCAATAATCCTATAACCCAAATACTAATAACTTAACTTAACAACAAACATTGATTCTTTTACAAATTATAAATTTAATAATTTCATTACAAATTATTATAAATAATTAATAATTAAAAAATTAGATGATCAAAATACTGAAAATGTTGCAAGATTCACTTCCTTTTTGCCTTCAAGCTCTGAATTTGACTCCATTAAAAACTTCATAATAAGGACAACAACCACTATAAACTGATAATATAAAAAGAATAATAGTAAAATATATGCAATTTTCTGAAAGAAACCATAAAAAGAAAAAAAAGTCTTGTGTAAGGTGCATTATTAATTAATAACCGTGAAAAAAAAAGGTGTGCCTCACTGTAGTGAGGCGTATCGTCTCGCTTGTGTCTTGTGCCTGGGCGCATTAGGCCCTTTGTATCTCGTACTGCGTTTTGCATCTCGACTACATTATGCTGCTCTTACTTGTACGATTGTTCCAAATCTTTGGCATCTGAATTGCTCTGACTTTTGCAGACTGCCAATTGCTGCATTAGCTTTCATTTCCATTTTTTCATGGTTTCATCATGATGTTCATCCTTCATAGTATAGGCAATGTGCGCATCACAAAAGGGAGAAACTTATCAATTTTCTTTTCGATTTTATATATTCATTTTTTAATTTATTGGATTTGTTTATATCTATTCATATCTTAAAAAGTTTTCATCACATTGTTCACATGAAAAACAGTTCAATCTCAGCAAACTAATAAAAATTTTGACTATGAATTAAAATCTCAGCCATCTGAAAGTTCGGATTAGATGAACAGTAAAATAAGATTAAGTAGCAAAACTTAAAATTTATTTTAAATTCAAACTTTGGTCATGATCTGAACACTTTAGAACACTTGTACAATATGAACGGTCTATACTGTTTGAAACGCAACAAAAATTGGTGTTTGAGCATTTTAAAGTGTTCTGATCATGATCAAAGTTTTTGTATACCAATTTGTACACCCAAGCAATGTGCTACCTTCGTCCGTCCATTTTGTATTGCTTGATTGCTAGAAAACTCAGTTTCATTTGATTTTTTGGTTTCACTCACTCTAAACGATGTATATCAACTTGAACACAATGCACAAAAAGGAAAATCCCAAGCCTCCCCTTTTGACCAGTGTTGTCACCATCACAAGAAAAGGTTAGGCAGGCAAAAGCATTTTCTATTTTCTCTCCTTTTTTTAGGCAAGTGCCATGCTTTTACATATATGTTTTCTAAAAACATGTTGCTAATAGCAAACCTTGTATGTTCTTTGCATATTGTGTTGAAGGACATAATTGTGATCCCTGGTTAGCTCAGAAAGTTTTGAAACATGGCTGGTTTGCTTACTGTTACTGAATGAGTATTAGCAGACTATTGTCTACAGATCCATGTCGTATAAATCATGTCTGCTCCTTTGACATCCTTTAGATACCGTGTTCTGCTGCAACCCATAGATAGGCGAATCCTTAGTGGTGTTTCGTATTCGTATTGATGCATTATATTCAAAAGAAAATCATGTTGAGATGCTACACTCAAGTATGTGTTAGTTTCTAGCATCAATCTGACAACTAATCAATATCACTGAAATATCATCGATCTAATTGGTCATGTCGGTTAATATCAGGTGGGAGGTTTTCCGTTCAACAGAACGTTTCTTAATTAAATAACCATTTTTCAATTACCTTCCTTGGTTAAACACCAATTAGACTGGTATAAGTCAGTCTCAATATACTGAATATCAGTATAACCCCTGTATAAAGAAAATTAATTCACTTATACAATACTTGGAGTGAGGTACGCTTATAGCGAATCTCCTTAAGACAATTACGTCCCCCGCAACTGTGCTAACAGGATACTGGACGTTGGTCTCCCAAGATACAACAACACTCCTTCATAGTATTTAGATAGCACTACCAAATCTTCGTACGGTCGAAACGTAGTTAATCAGTACCTTCACAGGATTATCAAAGCAGCAGGACCAAGATAAATTTTAGGGAGAATATTTGTCTTTTCTTCAGAGGAGCACCCATTGTAGAGGAAGGAGGAAGGTAGAAGAATATTCTTCTTTGGAAGTCCCAGATTCAGACAACAATTCTATTAAAGAATCTGTTGAATTTTCTGAGCCCTCTTTCAGAACGAATTTTGCAGAATCTCTTGGAAGTCGCTTCGGAATCCGAGTTGCAGAATTCTCAATTCCCATTGGAAGTCACTTCTGAAACTGAGTTGTAGAAGTTTGAGAACTTGTTTTCCTTTTGCTTCTGTTGTTGTTAGTGTGTTTTATTTTGGAAAAATGGAGCGCTATTTATAGCGCTCCGGAGGGGTAAAAGGGTCCGAACCCAACCGAACAGTTGCAACAGTTCGTTTCAATCGCAGCAACCGCCCAACTGTCCGCGGCAGTTGGCTGACAGCCGTTGCGCTGGGCGGTTCGGATCTGAATGGCGGAGCGGGCATGCTCCGCATAACCCATACCCGTGAGACCCGCACCGGGTTGGGAACCCGAACCCAAACCCGAGCTCGGCACCGGCGCTGGCCGGCCGACCGCCGCCGCCAGCGTCGGCGCGCGCATATGCAGGTATGGTTTCCCCCTAATCGCGCGCGAAAACTCCAAGTACCCAAAGGGTACACCCTTTGTTCCCATTTTTCTCTGTTTAAACACTTCAAACTTCCATCCCATGGTCAATGTGGGACTGAATACTTTTTGTTACCTTTAGTCCCCTTTTGGCTTTGAATTAGGCAAACTTTAGACTTCAATATCTCATTCATTCGAAGTCGGAATTGAACATGTGAATATACCACGTTCATCCCCAATGGAAGGAGAACACACTCCAACCATTAGCCAATTGATTCTATCAATAGATCTCGTCGTAATTTAATTCAAAGGTTCACATATATTCTTCATATTCCCAACAATCCCCCACAATGAATGGAGATTCAAGGAATTGACACACAAAGAGACTGACTCTATAGTGAAAGGTACTTTAGAAAAGAAACTGCATGAGGATAGGTCTTGAACCTTCCATAACGAAAGCTTTATCGGACTTACTGCTAATCAGTGAACTAGGTTTTGAACTGTTAGCCGTTAGTGTAAGCCAAGTCAACAAGCTTCACACAGTAACTTTCCAAATCAACTTTGGTTCTCGGTTGTGTCCATTTTAGCCCTGTACATTCTTAGTTTCAGAGAATATCTTTAGGGAATAACAGCCTTCATAGAAATTCCCAAAGAGCCGACCCAACTCTATACTCATATAGGTGATCGTCCTATTAAGAGTAGTCTACTCTACTCCACTTGTTTAGTAACAAGATATAGGCATCATTAAAAGCGTTAAGTTTATCCTTAATCCACTTGTAGAAAGCACTTATGTGCACCTTAGGAATGGATTGGAGTCAAGCTCCTAAGTGCTTACTTGTTGAGTCAATCATAACTAGATTTTTCCTCTTGAACTTAGTTCGTGGAATCTCCAGTCGCTGAGCGAGGTTTCCATTAAGCTGACTCGGTAAGGTTAGTCTTTTAGACCCATTCCCCTCGATGCACAGTTTATACGCTCTCCACTTAAATCTTTGGTAGGCGGATCCGCTAAATTATCTTTATAGAGATAATTCCATTTGAGAGCAACTGCTTAACAGTATTATGTTTACGATGAATATGTCTAGACTTACTGTTGTATATAATATTTTATGCCCTAGATATAGCTGCTTGATTATCGCAGTGTATGCATATAGCCGGCACTGGCTTTTACCATAATGGTATATCTTCCAAAAATTGTCGAAGCCATTTTGCTTCTTCTCCGGCCTTATCTAAGGCTATGAATTCTAATTCCATAGTGGAACGGGTAATACATATTTGTTTGGAAGATTTCTAAGATACTATTGCTCCTCTTAGAGTAAATACGTATCAGCTAGTTGATTTTGATTCCTCAGAATCTGAAATCCAATTGGCATCATTGTATCCTTCAAGTACAGGTAGATACTGTCCATATCTCAAGGCATATTTCTTGGTATGTGATACGTAACCCAATACTCATAGTAGAGCAGTCCAATGCTCATCACTAGGGTTACTAGCGTATCTGCTTAACTTTCTTACAGCGTAAACAATATCGGGTCTAGTGCAATTCATCAAATACATTAGACTTCTGATAATCTGAGAATACTCCAACTGGCGTATTCCAGTTCATGTATTCTTATGAAGGTGGATGTGTGAGAGAAAAGGATTTGTATTCTCCTTTATCCCATGATCCTTGAATCTTTCGATCATCTTCTCCATGTAATGAGATTGAGATAGACTGATTCCATCTGGTGTTCTGGTGATTTTAATTCCTGAAATTACATTAGCAACCCCCAGATTCTTCATGTCAAAACTGTTGGATAACATTCTTTTAGTGGACTTAATAATTTCAATATTAGTCCCAAGTATCAACATATCGTCTGCATAAAGACAAACAATGATACATACATTTTCAACTATTTTAGTGTAAACACACTTATCGCATTCATTGATAGTGAATCCATCTTTGATCATGACACTATCTTTCTCATGCCATTATTTTGAAGTCTGCTTTAGATTGTATAAGGATTTTACCAATTTACACACTTTGTGTTCTTGGCCCTTGACTATAAATCCTTCAGGTTGCTCCATATATATTTCTTCATTTAATTCACCATTTAAAAATGTAGCCTTGACATCCATTTAATGGATATCTAAGTTATGCAATACTGCAATTGCAATCAACATCCGAATGGAGGTTAATCTTGTTACTAGTGAATAAGTATCGAAGTAGTCAAGTCCTTCCTTTTGTCGATAGCCCTTGGCTACTAATCTAGCCTTGTACTTATAGATGATCCATCAGGTTTTAATTTTCTTTTGAAAATTCACTTACACCCAATTGGTTTACTGTCAGGAGACAAGTTTGCCAATTCCCAAGTATGATTACATAGTATGGATTCTATTTCGCTATTTATAGCTTCTTTTCACATTTGTGCTTCTGGGGTAGACATAGCCTCTTTAAATGTTTGAGGCTCGCTTTCAATAGCGTATGTTATGAAATCTGGACCAAAAGATTTTGAGATTCTAGATCTCTGACTTCTTCTTGGTTCAATTTTGCATTAACAATCGGTTCCTCGAGGCTTTCGTCCCTGAACGCCATCTCATGTGTTTTTTTCCCAGAAGTCTTATTTGTTTCCCGTTTATATGAAAAATATCTTCAAAGAACACAGCATCTCCAGATTCGATAATCATAAAATTTACATGAATATCTGGTATCTCTGATTCATGAACCAGAAATCTATAGGCACTGCTATTTAAGGCATAGCCTATGAATATGCAGACCATTGTTCTTGCTCCCAACTTAGTCTTTTTAGGTAATGGTGCTAGTACCTTTGCAAGGCACCCCCACATTTTGAGGTAATGGTATGAAGGTGTCCTTCCATGTGATAACTCAAATGGTATAAGACCAACTTTCTTGTGGGGTATTTGTTGACACTCTAAAAAAGACAAGATTCCTAAATGGCCTGAACAATGTCTAACTTATTGACATCTACAAAAGACAAGCGACAGACAAGCTGACAACCAGTTCTTTACCCATCTCAAAGGGACGTATCAATCAACTTGGACTTTACTGATCCAGTGAAGTAGACAGTAAGCCGAAAAAAGCTTGTGAGAAGACCCAAGCATGTCCAGAGACACTAAGTTAGCTCAACAATTAGTCTCGCACGAGCCCACGAGATAAGTCTCGCATAAGAAGCTAAAGTTGCTTAGCATCGCAGGAGTCTCGCTGCGAGCTAACTTATAACTTCACATAGAAATGCTCAGTTAACTCTGCAGAGAGTTAGCTTCACTCGAAGCCCCAGGCAGTTGTGCAAGAGGGTAATTGGTAGCTTCGCCACAAAGTTATCCAGCTCCGCTGAAGAGCTTTCTTTTAACTTCGCCAGATGCTTCTCCCAGCTCCGCCATGAGCTCAACGCAACGACTCCGCTGCGGGTCTTCTTTGGTCACCTTTGACCAATCAAATCTCTAAATGAGATCAAATCTAATTGAGATCAAATTTGGCAGTTACTTGCCATGATCTTTTGACTCTCTCAATCAAGTGAGAAGATCAGAAGAAATATTTCAGTTATTTGGAAAGAATCAAGGGCGCATCCCTCATTTAGCAGAGCGGATCAAGAGACCAGCACTACTTACTATTCTTAGCTTCACAAAAGCTATTTCTAGCCTCGTGGCGAGGCTACTTTCCAAATGTAAAACAGATTGACTCAATCTGTTTCCAGATTTTTAGGACGATTATAACCCTACTCCTTATAAATAGCCCACCAAGGGCGAGAGGAGGGAAGAGGTTGAAAAAAGAGGAGAAGAGGACAAAAGACAGAGATCTACCATCTTGCTTCCAAGAATTCAGAGAATTACTTCTCTAATCAGGGTGCTAATACCCTAAGATCTTCCTCCCTCTCAAGGAATCTCCGGAACCAGGCGAGAAAGAATTCTCAAGCAGAGGCGTTTGAGAAGTAACAAGAGGGTTTTACCAACCTTCTGTTCTCTGATTCCCCGAACCAGGCGAGAAAGGAATCCCATCAGGCAGCAGTCTGATTGTCTGATCGATCGCATCGTCAAAGGGATAAAGTGATTGCGCGCTGAGCAGATTCCTACCGGCACACTTCCCCAGAAATCTCAGAGGAGATCTACCTGTAATCTTCTTCCTGCAAAGAATTACTTGTAATTTAGCTCCTCGACCCCTTTTTTTTTTAAGTTTTTCCCTTCGCAAAATCAATGAAAAACAAGATGGCGACTCCACTGGGGAGTGATTTCTCCACTGTTGAGGATCAAGTATCGCAATGCGACGTATAGACCTTCGGGTCTACTACTGAGTGCAAGTAAGTCGGCGCAGCCAGAACCCCTCTAGATAATTCTTCGAAGAAAGTCTCTTTCGAGATAGATAAGGCTCTCCGCAAGCCTAATACGGTCTTCTGGCGCAACAAGAAGGGTCAGGATCTTGAGCATATTACCTTCGAAAACCTGGTCATTCATTTCGACAAGGAAAATTCGAAGAGCTCCTCTCTGGAGGTAGTCTAATGCTCGACGCACGGAAGCATAGGAAGGTCTCGGTGACCAAAGTTTCAGAGCAGAAACCAGCCCTACATGGGCGAGTAACCGAACGGATTTCCTCCCAACTCCTCTCAGCCTTGTGCGAGGCTAGCCAGGTTCCCTGCGAACCTAAATCTCTTCTTCCAAAGCAGATATGGAGGCCAAAGCAGAAAGCTCTATGTGAAACTTAAGGCGTAGCTATGCCACAGGCTCGCCTATCATGCGAAGACAAAGGCAAAATGTCTGCCTGCTTTGCTGAGGCCATTAGCCGCGAGGTTAGAACGATGACTATGACTTTTCCTAATTCAGGAGCAGTGACTCCTCACACCAACCTCGTTCTTCTGAGTGAAGTTGCTGTTGACATGGCAAACACAATGCCAATACCTCAGGGTACGCGCAGAGTTCCCAGCCGCCAGACTGGAACTAAAGCACCTAGCAATGCTAATCTCCTTCGCAGCAAGGAAGCGAACAAAGCACCACAGCGTGCTTCGCTCCCCAGTTCATTAAGCACTAAGCTCGCCCTTCATAGCGGAGCTAAGGGATCGTCCCTAAGTGTTGACAGCGGTGCTTATGCAGCTTCAGCACCCAAGGACATTCCCAAGTTCTTAGCCGCGAAGCTAGAGCTAAAGCACTATTTAGTGCTAATTACCTCTGCGGTGATGAAAGGAACAGGACATCGTCCTATGCGCAATCCAATAGAGCCTCTGCACTAAACCGCTTAAGCGCGGTTGGGTCTGACTTGCGAGAATTCTTGACAAACAAACAGAAGTCAGAATCTTTTCGGACTTCTCCCTCCTTTTGTCAATAAGTGGGATGTCAGTTGGTGACAGTCTACTCAGTCCATTGCCGGTTAGGACCAATTCCCGCCGCTCCTCCAGACCGACGATCAGTTTTGATCCGCTATCAAAATGAGATCTTGTGAAGCATCGCAAAAGGAGCGTATCGCAAGATCTGCCATATGCATCTGTTAATATGATCAGAAGGGGACGAGATCCGCGTAGGGACCGACGAGCATCGCATGCCGCTCCCTCCAGTTCTCCAGATCCGGATTATAGTCCGGGCCTTGGCGAAGTCTTGGTACACAAAGAAGGTGTCTTCCAAAACACCAGATCTAGGGTCGCAATACCCTACAGTTATGAGCAGCCATCCTCCTCAATTGCTGTAACCTCGCCAGAACCAATAAGAAGATTATTCTAATGATTTGATGAGGAGGACGAAGACAGTGGGTATTCCTTTTCAGTGACAGTCAGCTCAGTACGAATGGATAGAGTATCAGTGAATATGGCTGATAACGCTAATGATGACCTCCATCGACGGTTGGAAGCTCAAGAGCAAACCTTTAAGGCCCAGCAAGAAGCCTTAGACAACATTCAACAGATGCTCGCTCAACTCCTCATCAACTGGAATAACAATGATACCGGGAGTAACCATGATTAAGAAGAACATCATAGCCATGGACAACCAAAGACTGAGAAGTCAAAGGAAAGTTCTTCTATGGACGTTGAAGTTCTTAAAGGCATCCAATCTCAGATCGCATCTCTACCTCAGAGAGATGAACTAAAGAAAGTAGGGACAGTCCGTCCTTACCCTTTGGAATGGGATTCAGCACCATACCTGCCAAAGTTCAAACCACCAATGTTACATACGTATGATGGTAAGAGCTCGCCAAACTAGCACATCTACTACTTCTGGTCTCAGACCAATAATGTCATAGACAACGATGCTATCATGGCCAGACTGTTCATTGGCACCCTGAAGGGGGTAGCATTCGACTGGTTCCGAAGCCTTCCTCCAGGCTCTATCAATTCTTGGATCGACCTAGAAACTCGATTTCTTTCTCTTTTCAACGAGGATGATACCGAGGTGACCATGGACAAACTCCTCTCTACCGTACAGAAGAAGGGCGAATCTATCCGCGACCACATTGAACGGTTCAGAAACTTGTCTTTGATGTGCCCAGCAGGGATGCCATTACCCATGCTCTTGCAGACATGCAGACATAACTTACTCAACCAAGTGGAGATTCGTATGGGAGCTGTCAAAGCACATACTGGAAGGAAGTAGTCGAACAAGCTGAGATAGCCGAAAAGTCGGCTAAGAAGTTCGAACCATCTATCCCTAAAGGCAAATGGGGTATGAATAATAAAGAACATAGAGACATGGCACAATCTTCTCAAGCTAAAGGGAAAGAGACTATATCTGTTAAATTGTCAGGGGACGTTCATTCGAAGGCCAAGAAGAGCGGTTTCAATAATCAGGAGTCTAAATTTCCTCCGAGACAATACTCTTTCAAAGACGAGCAGGTTGTCGCAATATTTCATTTATTACACAAGGGGAATAAATGAAGCTGCCGGATGCTCGGCGTCCTAATGAAATAGGACGCACAAACGATCTCAACTATTGTCTTTTTCATAGGATGGTTCATCATCCTACTGATAAGTGCTTTGTCCTCAAGGACCAGATCCAAGCTTTAGTCGACGCTAGAGTTCTAACTCTGAAATTAGAGCAAAAGAAAGTCACTGCAAACATGGTGACTCCCGAGTTCGGCAAAATCCCAAAGGTCATAGTTCCTGATGGGACCTTTACAATCCCTGCACCACGGCTGGAAGTAAAGAATCCTACTGTATGCGTCGAAAAGATCACAATTGCAAAATTCTTTTAATTGAATAGAAGATTACAACGGATACCATCCGATTACAAAAGAGAGGGAATCTCAGGGTTGATTCTCCTCTTTATTTAAAGCTGAGTTCTTCACGTGGCGGTGGAGAGTGAGTCTTGTTCTCCATTGACCGGCCGAACGTCAAGTTTTTCTTGCGGATCCTCTCTTTGTATCTACTGATGGAGTAGCACAGCTCCTATCAGTAATGAAATCTTAAAGAGATTTAAAGAACTTAAACTCAACAAGTTAACAGAAAGAGTGAAACTCTTCTCAGCCTACAAGAGCTTCGAGGCCGAACTCTGCTGAGGTAGCTCTCCTCCTCTGCCCATGGCTTCTTGGATTCCTCCATCAGAACTCTCCTCCTCAGCCCTTTTAGAAGAGGTCCCTCAGAGCCTCTTTTAGAAGAGGTCCCCTCCCCCCGGGTCCCTTAGAGAGGTCCCCCTGCGGTCCTCTTGCCGTCCTCTCTAGCTATTCATAGCTATTTAGAGAGGAATTGGGGTGTAACCAACCCCTTAAATCTCTCCATAATGAGAGGGGGTGTAACCAACCCCTTAAATCTCTCCATAATGGGAAGTTATTCCTATTATGTGGAGAGAAAATGGGGTGTAACTGACTAAGTTTGTGGCTGTCAGTTATAGCAGAAATGCGGGTCTCGCGCTGGACGCGGACCTCGCTTTGATGTTGAGACGCGGAGCTCACAGGCTCGCGTCTGTGTCAGAACGCGGAGCTGCTCAGGCTTGCGTTTGAGTTGAAACGTGACCTTCGCGTCTGACGACTTTTGCGTCTGACAAAGGATGCGAGGTCCGCATCTGGCGACCTCCGCGTTTGACTGAGAAAGGACGCGAGGTCCGCGTCTAACGATCTCCGCGTTTGATATTGGAACGCGAGGTCTGCGTCTGAGAAGTTCGCGTCTGAGAGGTTCGCGTCTGAAACTGGAAGCTATCTCCGCATCTGGGAGGTTCGCGTCT
Source organism: Agave tequilana (assembly GCA_038442645.1). Classification (NCBI taxonomy): domain Eukaryota; kingdom Viridiplantae; phylum Streptophyta; class Magnoliopsida; order Asparagales; family Asparagaceae; genus Agave; species Agave tequilana. The sequence continues at coordinate 43,986 of JAVJIF010019275.1, forward strand.
GAGGTTTTGTCCGTAGTAATTTTTTGATAGCCTACAGAACCCCCTCCAAAGTTTTCGATATTCCGTGGTTGACTGAGACGGATTTCAGAATATTTGGACTTCAGTTGAATCGAAACTTCCTGTAATCAGACTGGCATTCTTCTGAGAGGCGGTCTCGAGCTTGATCTTGTTTGGATTCTGGTCTTCGTGAGTGTACTATTGAACTGCTTGAAGCCTCCAAGACAGATCGTTTGTAATTTGATTGTCGGTGTACTGTTGAATTGGTGGAGTTGTCAATTGCCTTTGCCAGTGTACTGTTGAACTGATTGCAGTAGCAGAGATATACTCTTTGTATTGGGGGAGAGAGGACGCAGCTCTCACTGACGCGGTTCTGGCACACTGATCAAGTGGAGATGTGAACTTCACTAAAGTTGAGACGCGACTATCAATTGTTGTAGAGACGTGGCTCTCAATTTCTGTAGAGACACAGCCTTTACTTACTGTTGAGACGCAACTCTTAAGTTCATTGAGACGCGGCTCTATACTTGAGACGCGAAGTTCACGCTCAAAGCTTCTTTGAAAGAGTTTTAATTGCCAGAGGTGTGATATTAACTTGGCAAATTAAATAATTCTACTGGGAGAATTTGAGAAGGTTACTATCAGAGGTGTGATATTTAACTTGACAGTGAGATCATGACTTGTGATTTGAACAAGTTTTGTGGACTTGTTATTCTATTGATGAGAATAACAAGTGGAGTTTGATCCGCTGGGGATTATGTCAGAGTCTATCGTCAGAGGTTTAGTGTTAACATGACTAGTACTCTGCTGGGAATGAAAGTTTGCTGTGTGATATTAACATAACAACGATTGATTTTGTGATCCACGCAATTTAAGTGGACCTGTCATTCTATTGAAAAGAATGACAAGTGGGATTGGATTTGTTGAAGATCCATGGAGATTTTTACCGTTAGAGGTGTAATGTTAACGTGACGGGTTTGGGTTTGCAAGTTGAGCAAATTGAATTGTCAGAGGTGTAATATTAACTTAGCACCCCGAAAGTCTCATTTTCACTGAGAAAATTGAGAGAAGATCATTGTCATAGGTGTGATGTTAACTTAACAGTGATTGATTTTGCGACATGAGTAACTTTGGTCAGAAGTGTAGTATTAACTTGACCAAAAGATTCTGCAATTTATGCAGTTTGGTGGACTCGCCGTCCTATTGAAGAGGACTGACAGGTGAAAATTTTGGTCAGATGTGTGATGTTAACTTGACCGGGATTTGTCTTGCGAGTGGAGCAAGTTTGGTCAGAGGTGTGATGTTAACTTGACCGGGATTTATCTACTGTTAGAGGTGTGATTTTGAACATAACAGTATTTTGAATGGACTTGTCATTCTATTGAGGAGAATTGACAAGTTGAAGTTTTACCCCCTGGGATACATCAAAGTCTTACTGTCAGAGGTGTGATGTTAACATGACAGGTTCGATTTGGAATTTATTCCACTGGGAAAATTGAGGGAAATCACTGTTAGAGGTTTAATGTTAACCTAACAGTGAATATGCAAGAGGTATAATGTTAACTTGGCATATTTGATTCGTGATTATTTCACTAGGGAAATAGTCACAGGCTTTTTATGGTCCTATCATTTCATGGATGGGAATTGGTAGGGGATTTTGGAGGGGATTTTAGGGAATGAGTTGTCAGAGGTAATTGTTACATGACAAATATTGATTTCCCTAGAAAATAAAGATTTACTGTTAGAGGTGTAATGTTTAACATAACAGTAATGGGATTTTGCGATTTAAGTAATTTAAGTGGACCTGTCATTCTACTGAAGAGAATGACAAGTAAGACTAGACCCGTCGGGGGTCTAAATATTTCTTTACCGTCAGAGGTGTGATATTTAACTTAACGGATCAGATTGAATCTTGTCAGAGGTGTGATATTAACTTGACAAGGATGTGAGCTAGAGGTGTACTGTTAACTTAGCTCCATAAGAACTTCAGTTTCGTTGGGGAGACTGAAGATATCACTGTCATATGTGGTGTTAAACTTGACAGTGGAGGTAATACTAGAGGTGTGATGTTAAACTTAGCATTGGTCATCTCGACTCCGATACGGAAGTTCGAGGGAAAGTCATTGTCATAGGTGTATTGTTGAACTTAACAATGAATTGAATGCTAGAGGTGTGATATTAAACTTAGCATCGCTCGTCTCAACTTCGATATGGAAGCCTGAGGAAAAGTGATTGTCAGAGGTTTTAATATTGAACTTGGCAGCAACTCAATCACTGTTAGAGGTGTAGTGTTAACATAACAGTAGTTTGTTAGAGGTGTAATATTAACATGACAGTAGTTGGTTTGCGATATGAGCAATTTTGAGGACTTGTCATTCTATTGATGAGAATTGACAAGTGGAGTTTGGAATGTCAGAGGTGTAGTGTTAACTTGACAATCATTGATTTGCAATATGAGCAATTTTGAGGACCTATCATTCTATTGATGAGAATTGACAGGTGGAATTTGGAATGTCAGAAGTGTAGTATTAACTTGACAATTTGGTTGATTTGTGACTCAATGTAGAGGAGCCACAAGTGAAGCTTGCACTCCCTGGGAAGTATTGAAACTTTCCATTGTCAGAGATTTGATATTAAACTTAACAATGATTGTATTTGTGGACCTACCACTCTATGAAAGAGAATTAGTAGGGGATTTTGGTGGAAAATAAAATGAACTGTTAGAGGTTTAATATTAACGTGATAGAATCCAGTGGGGATTGAAAAATCTGATTTGTCAGAGGTTTATTGTTAACATGACAAATTTCAGTTCATTTCATTGGAGGAATGAACATAGGTATTTTTGTGGCCCTACCATTCTATGGAAGAGAATTGGTAGGAGATTTTGGAAGAGAGGATGGGACCAAGTCCCTTAAGGTTTTTAGCAAACCTTCTACTCAGGCTCGTGTTTCCACGTCGGAGAAAGGACATGAGGTCCGTGTCTGGCGACTTTCGTGTTTGATTGAGAAAGAACGTGAGGTCTGCGTCTGTCGACCTCCACGTCCGGCATTGGAACGCGAGGTCCGCGTCTCTTGGAGGAGTTTGAGTTTGAAGCCTTACAGGCTAAAAACTGACGGCTCAGTCATCTGGAAGTTGTAGTGACAATCAAAGAGCACCGCCGAGATGAACTGCTCGCAATGGCACTCAAACCCATGGGATGAGAGCTTCTCAGTTCATATTTGAACATGGCCTCTTGGGGCTGAACGCGAACCTCGCGTTTCTGAAGTGAAACACGATGATCTCATTCTGGCGTAGCCTCCTGCTAAACGCGTGTCTTGCGCTTTTGAATAGAAACGCGAAGGTCATCTTTTAACACTGTCAGCGACTCTCGCACGCTAAGGTCATGTCCTGGCGCGGCCTTGGGCTGAACGTGGGTCGCGCGTTCTCGCGTTTTGGCACAGATAGAGGCTGGACGCGAACTTCACATTTTGGCGCCGAAATGCGCAGCTCGTGAACGTGAGCATCGCGTTTTGTTGCAGAAATGTGGGGCTGAAAGCGAACTTCGCGTTTGGTGCCGAAACGTGGGGGTGAAGTGAACTCTGTTTGCTGATGGTGAACTTGGCGTCTTTGTCGAAGATCAGCAATCTGTTTGGCTCACAGGAGTTGATGCGAATCCCTTGCAAATTAGATTTGCTGAGCCTTGGGAGGAGTTTTGCGGCGAGATTTGCCTTCATCATCATTGGCCTCACGGGTCTCGTAGGAGACATTGGTGCAGGCCACATATGCTGTTGCAGCCACTCCTGTCTGCTGACGATGAGTGCAACGCCTTCGTCGTCTCTCGTCATTCCGATTGAGTCGAAGAGGTTGTTGAGAACCCCCGGCATCCGGAACTGGAAGTGTCTTAATAAAAGGATGGAGGGAGATTGGTCTTCATTGCCAACTTAACCGTGGGTCATGGCGCTGGTATCTGAAAAGACGTTGGGGCTGACCATATTATCTCCACGGGAGACTCCCAAAGCTTAGGGGGAGTTCAACTTCTCTTAGTCGAATTCGATCACAAGCGATTCGACTGTGAATCCAAGCATCTTGACGTCGGCTTGCGCCACCACTTTCTCGTTGGTTGAGAAAGATCAGGTCCCTAGCGGAGTCGCCATCTCTTGTACGCGTCGGAAAAGATCACAATTGCAAAATTCTTTTAATTGAATAGAAGAGTACAACGGATACCATCCGATTACAAAAGAGAGGGAATCTCAGGATTGATTCTCCTCTTTATTTAAAGCTGGGTTCTTCACGTGGCGGTGGAGAGTGAGTATTGTTCTCCGTTGACCGACCGAACGTCAAGTTTTTCTTGTGGATCCTCTCTTTGCATCTACTGATGGAGTAGCACAGCTCCTATCAGTAATGAAATCTTAAAGAGATTTAAAGAACTTGAACTCAACAAGTTAACAGAAAGAGTGGAACTCTTCTCAGCCTACAAGAGCTTCGAGGCCGAACTCTGCTGAGGTAGCTCTCCTCCTCTGCCCATGGCTTCTTGGATTCCTCCATCAGAACTCTCCTCCTCAGCCTTTTAGAAGAGGTCCCTCAGAGCCTCTTTTAGAAGAGGTCCCCTCCCCCCGGGTCCCTTAGAGAGGTCCCCCTGCGGTCCTCTTGCCGTCCTCTCTAGCTATTCATAGCTATTTATAGAGGAATTGGGGTGTAACCAACCCCTTAAATCTCTCCATAATGAGAGGGGGTGTAACCAACCCCTTAAATCTCTCCATAATGGGAAGTTATTCCCTATTATGTGGAGAGAAAATGGGGTGTAACTGACTAAGTTTGTGGCTGTCAGTTATAGCAGAAATGCGGGTCTCGCGCTGGACGCGGACCTCGCTTTGATATTGAGACGCGGAGCTCACAGGCTCGCGTCTGTGTTAGAACGCGGAGCTGCTCAGGCTTGCGTTTGAGTTGAAATGCGACCTTGGCGTCTGACGACTTTTGCGTCTGACAAAGGATGCGAGGTCTGCGTCTGGCGACCTCCGCGTTTGACTGAGAAAGGACGCGAGGTCCGCGTCTGCGATCTCCGCGTTTGATATTGGAACGCGAGGTCTGCATCTGAGAAGTTCGCGTTTGGGAGGTTCGCGTCTGAGACTGAAGCTATCTCCGCATCTGGGAGGTTGGCGTCTGAGGCTTTGTCCGTAGTAATTTTTTGATAGCCTACACCTACAGCTAAAAAGAGAATAAGGGTTTTGCTCCCTTGACACTGGAGACAGGGGAAATCATGTGGATACACCCAGACCTTGTCCAAGACGAACAAAGGGATTCGAAGAAATCCAAGTCGAAGGGTAAATCTTGCAATGTTGTCTCTATCCTGCCGGATGATGGCAATCTCACATCAACTTCTCTCAGCGATTCTGAAGGGGAAAAGCACGCTTACACGACGCAGGCTGATATACCTCAGCCGACAGGTACTCGATCCGAAAAATCATACTTAAAATAGTATGAGAAAGCTACTGACGAGACACAACAGCAGACAACATCAGTACAAATATCCACACCGGCTCCGCTCCCAACAACGGAAAAGAGAAGTGGAAAGAAATCCGGTTCGACCATGTCCTGAAGAGGCCTTTAGGACCAGGGCTTAACATGCCCTTTCGTTTTCACATATTGGCCCAGTTGGCTAATATCTCAGCTCGTATTACCATAGACGAGCTCCTTCGTCTCTCAAAAGAGACAAGAGAAGCACTCAAAGATACACTGGCTAATTCAGAATCATTCCTAACGTATATGCCAGAAATCCCTAAAGATGACGTTCTGTCTTCTTACTCCGAATGCCATCATGTGCAATCAAAGATACCTGCTATTACCTTCACAGCGGAGGATATGCTTCTCAAGGATAACAAACACGATCGACCTTTGTACTACACCGGATACATCGGTTCGACATGCATTGAAAGGGTATAGGTTGATCCAGGGTCTGCACTCAGTATCATCCCCAAAAGGCTCCTCTACTTTCTCAGCATACCACTATATAGGTTGTCCGCAACCACTACGATAATATACGATTTTAATGCTGGAAGTAGTCATCCGCCTGGAAACATTCGACTCCGTTGCCGAATTGGGAGCCTGAAGTCAGAAGTGACGTGCTATTTCATTGACGCTGACACGTCGTACAACTTGTTACTAGAACGACCGTGGATCCACGCCAACTGAATTATTCCCTCTACTCTGTACCAGTGCTTCAAATATGTTGAAGATGATACAACAGTACGAACTGTCTTCGCTAAGAAGCAACCATTCAAAGAGGTAGAAAATTACTTTACTGACGCTCTCCTGTATCAAGAGATCGGTGAAACGTCGAAAGAATCATTGCCTGACGATGATGATAGTGACAATGAGGCAGATTCAGAGTCTGAAGCAGACATGCCAGCCATTTTGATCAGTGAACTGATTGTAGCATAGGGAGAATGGGTAATTAATGATAATATTTTCTTTGATTATCCTGTGAGTATTGAATTGTTTGAATTCGTTATGGATAGCTCTCTGCACATGCCCTTACATAAGCCAAGTGCATCAAGTACACCCTTGAAATTCATAGAAGGATCCGTTTTAATGGTTCCTCCATCCAAAGAGGGTCAATTACCAATAATATTCGGTAAAGCCCAACTGCAAAGGTCTACAGCCGCGGATTCAAGTTCAGACTCAAATACCCACAATTTTTCTATTATGCGCGATCAGCGCACCATATGATGAGGAAAATGGGATATAACTTGAAGCATGGAAAGGGCGTGAATTTTGAAAAAGGAAGATGTGATTTTCTACACAACTTCATACCAAAAGGAAAACCTGCAAATTACTATGATAACACACGCAGGGGGTTGGGATACGTTACACCTACACTGCCGGCAACGGTTCAATCCAAAGATAACAAACCAATCCCATCACACTCTACCTCTTCTTTCGAATGGGACTCAGACGTCAGTATGGGAACGGTGTTCAAAAAGCTCACTATTAATATGACTTCAAGCAGCCAATTAGAGCCAGCAGAAGTTATTGATGAGGAACCATGAGCTCAACAATTGGATCTCCAGTGGGAAAAGTAATTCAAACAATGTGAACCACCTACAGAAGATAAGGTGATCCAGGCTAACTTGGCTAGTCAAGATCACCCTAAGCCCATCTTTATAAGTGAAAGTTTATCACTCGCAGAAAGAGAAGAATTGATAATACTTATAAAGGAGTATATAGATGTCTTTGCATGGAACTACGAAGACATGCCCGGACTTGATCCACAAGTAGCCATGCATCGTCTAAACATCAGACCTAACGCCAAGCCAGTCAAGCAGCAGCAACGCCGGTTTCGTTCGAACATTATGGAGGCTATTGAAGTCGAAGTTCATAAGCTCATTGCATGCGGCTTCATACAGGAGGAACAGCATCCAGATTGGGTTACTAATATTGTTCCTGTTCTGAAGAAGAATGGGAAAATACGGATCTGCATTGACTACCGTGATCTCAATACAGCCTGTCCTAAAGACGAATTCCCACTGCCCATCACCGATGTCATGATTGATAATACCTGCGGATTTGAAAGGATGTCCTTCATGGACGGCTTTTCAGGGTATAATCAAATTAACATGTATCAAGGGGATGAAAAACGTACTTCATTCCAGACACCGTTGGGGTATACTGTTATACCGTGATGCCCTTCGGATTAAAGAACGCGGGAGCAACTTATCAGCGGGCAATAAATACAATCTTTCGTGACCATCTCCGAAAGGCGGTAGAATGTTATGTCGACGACATTGCTGTCAAAAGTCGTGATAAGAATGACCACCTTCACGACTTGAGGATAACATTCGACATAATGCGAGGTCATCAACTAAAAATGAATCTGACAAAATCCTTCTTGAGGGTTTCGAGTGGCAAGTTTCTTGGATTTATTGTTACATTAAAAGGAATTCATGACAAAGTCAAAGCAATTCATAGCATGCATCCACCTAAGAATCTCAAAGAACTTAGAGGCCTGTAAGGTAGACTGGCTTATATTAGAAGATTCGTCGTAAATCTCTCAGATCGCTATCAACCGTTCACCCGACTCATGAAAAAGGGTGTTTCTTTTGTATGAGATCAAGCTTGTCAAGAAGCTTACGAAGATATCAAAAGATATCTCACAAAACCTCCAGTCTTAGTAGCTCCCACTTCAGGAAAACCGTTCCTGTTTTATGTGAAAGCTATGGACCATTCTCTCGGTGCTCTGCTTGCCCAAAAAGACGATAATGGTCACGAGCAAGCAATTTATCATCTGAGCAGAACTCTAATAGGGGTTGAATCTCGCTATAATCCTATTGAGAAGGAATGTTTAGCTCTTGTCTTTGCTATTCAGAAGACATGACTTTATTTGGTCGGCCAAACCATACACGTCATTTCCAGAGTGAACCCTTTGTGTCTTCTCATGATGAAACCAAGATCATTAAATTTAAGATTAGCTAAGTTGGCACTTCCTTTGTCTCAGTACGACATGCTCTTTGTCCCTCAGAAGGCGGTTAAAGGCCGGGCACTTGTAGAGTTCTTGGCTGCTCATCCGGTTTCGAAAAACTCAAAACTTCATGAAAACATTCCAGATGAAGTCTTTGAATCTAATATAACTTCAGAGGATGAAGTTTGGTAGATGTTCTTCGATGGAGCATCATGAATAGGCCCTAAAGGCAGGATCATTACCGGTGTGGGGTTGTGTTTATCTCTCCACAAAATCATGTCCTTCCTAGAGCATTTTCTCTGACGGAATCATACTCCAACAATGTAGCAGAATACAATGCTCTACTTATTGGCCTTCAGCTCGCTTATGAAATGGGGGTACGCTACCTTGAAGCTTATAGTGATTCAAAACTGATTATCAATCAGGTTAAAGTGAATATGAGGTCTGTCACGAAGACTTGATGCCTTATTATCACGTAGTCATCGAAGTGCCTAATTTATTTGAGGGCATTTACATCGGTAACGTGCCTCGATCCCAAAACACTAGGGCGATGCTCTGACTGCATTAGCAACAACGCTAGGCTTGCCAGTCGACACCAAGTATCACCTTACAGTGGCGACTCGACACCTTGTCTGCTCTAAACCTATGTTGAAAACCAAAGGGGCCTATAATATCTCGACGAATCTTGAACCGAGAGATTGGCGATTTTCCCTCATCGACTATGCTTTGTATGGTTTACTGCTGGACGACCTTAAAAAGCGGCATCCATCAGACGAAGGTCTCCCCGTTTTTATTATGATCCAACTCTGAAGATACTTTACCGTCACTCATATGACGGTATCCTCCTCCGTTGCCTTTCTAATTCAAAAGCACAAGAAGTGCTTAAAGAAGCGCACGATGGCATATGCGGAGCTCAACAGGCAGGTCCAAAACTTAAAGACCGATTGCACAGATTTGGATATTATTTTCCAACCATGATAGCCGATGCCATCCAATATGTACGAAGGTGTAAAGCCTGCCAAATCTATACAGACTTCATACATTAACCCTCAGAGTTGCTCCATCCAACCGTTGCTTCATGGCCATTTGAAGCATGGGGAATCAATGTCGTAAGGCCAATTAGCCCTTCTTTGATAAAAGGACACCGGTTTATCCTAATGATAACTGATTACTTTTCAAAGTGGGCAGACGCTATACCACTAGTTGAAGTTAAAACTTCTAATATGGTTAATTTCATCAAATACCATGTCATCCATCGATTTGGTGTCCCTAGGCGGATCATCCATGATAACGGTCCCCAATTCGTGAGTCAGGTGTTCTACCAGTTTTGCGATAAGTACCGGATTCAGAACGTGGCATCAACTACTTATAATCCTGCCGCTATGGCTTGGTGGAAGCATTCAACAAGACAATCATTAAGCTACTCAAAAAGTTCGTTTTCTCAAATAAGTGAGACTGGAATGAGAAGCTTAGTGAATGTCTTTGGGCCTACCGAACCACAGTTCGGACCCCCACAAGCAATACGCCTTTTTTCCTGGTGTACGAATGCAAAGCGATCATACCATTAGAAATCCAGATGCCATCATTGCGAGTCGCTTTAATGACTAAGATGACAACAGAGGACAATGATCGATTGCGACTCCAAGAGCTCGAAGCCCTAGATGAGAAGTGGTTACAAGCTCAGCAACACATTGAGTTGTATCAAGTCCGGATCTTAAAAGCCTTCAATAAGAAGGTCAAGTAAAGAGTCTTCCAGAAAGGAGATTTGGTTTTAGCCGTCAGAAGACCGATGATCATGACGCACAAAACCAAAGGCAAATTTTAGCCCAAATTGGAAGGACCGTTTGTAATAGAAACGTCTATTCAAACGGGGCATATTGCCTTATGACTTCAGATGGTGATTTACTCATGATGTCGATCAACGGCAGGTTCTTAAAAAATATTTTCCTTGATAGGATCCTTTTTTATAATCAAGTTAACATTACACCTCTGATCAAGACCTTCAAATCTAAGATATGCGGAAGAAGCGCTCCTCTCTTTCTCTAAACGAGATCATACAACCAAAAACCAGTATAGAGCTGATCGTACACTGGTTGTCTCAAAGAAGAATTAAGGTTACAGATATAGTAACTAAATAATCCAACACCTCTAACGATTAAGGATAGAGGAAAATGTTGGCCTTTAAGCCCAACATAAGTTCTCGACAACTCATCATGCTGAGGGAAATAGCATGGCTAGCCCGACTAAAATCGTAGTTGGTAAAGGCGTACCAAATCTGTTAACAGCTGAGGATTTGCTAAAAATCCTAAGGGACCTATTCTCATTTGATTCCGCAGTTAAGGATAGACGAAAATGTTGGCCTTTAAGCCCAACATAAGTCCTCGATAACTCATCATGCTAAGGGGAATAGCATGGTTAGCCCGACTCAAACGATAGTTGGTAAAGGCGTACCAAATCCGTTAACAGCTGAGGATTTGCTAAAAATTCTAAGGGACCTGTTTCCATTTGATTCCCTTGCAAAAATCACTTACCAATTCCCATCCATGAAATGGTGAGACCACATATAAA
>JAVJIF010019276.1:0-76641 GCA_038442645.1 Agave tequilana
AGGAACCTCAAAGAGCTCAGAGGCTTGCAAGGCAGGCTGGCTTATTCAGAAGATTCATTGCAAATCTCTTAGGCCGCTGTCAACCGTTCACCCGACTCATGAAAAAGGTTGCTTCCTTCGTATGGGATCAAGCTTGCAGAAGCTTATGAAGACATCAAGAGGTACCTCACAAAGCCTCCAGTCTTAGCGGCCCTTACATCAGGGAAACTATTCTTGCTTTATGTAAAAGCTATGGACTATTCTCTCGGTGCCCTCCTTACTCAAAGGACGACATGGCCACGAGCAGGCCATTTATTATCTGACCAGAACTCTCATAGGGCGGAATCCTCGCTACAAACCCTATCGAGAAAGAGTGTTTAGCTCTCGTCTTCGCTGTTCAGAAGACACGACATTATTTGGTCGGCCAGACCATACATGTCATCTCCAGAGTAAACCCTTTGCGTCTTCTTATGACGAAGCCAGGATCATTGAATTCAAGATTGGCTAAGTGGGGGGCACTTTTATTGTCTCAATACGACATAATCTTTCACCCCTCAGAAGGCGGGTTAAAGGCCAGGCCCTTGCGAGTTCTTGGCTGCTCATCCAGTTCCGGAACATTCAAAACTCATGAGGATATTCCAGATGAAGTCTTCGACTCCAATATAACCTCAGAGGAGGAATGTAGCAGATGTTCTTCGATGGAGCATCCGAATGGGCCCTAAAGGCAGGATTATTGCCGTAGTGGGGGTTGTGTTTATCTCCCCGCAGAACCATGTTCTTCCCCAAGCATTTTCTTTGACAAAATCATACTCCATAATGTAGCGAATATAATGCTCTGCTCATCGTCTTCAGCTCGCCCATGGAATGGGGGTACGCTACCTCGAAGCTTATGGCGATTCAAAACTGAACATCATCAGGTTAAAGGCGAATACGAAGTCCGCCATGAGGACTTGTGCCTTATTATCACACGGCCGTTGAATTGGCCAACCTATTTGAAGGTTTCTACATCGGGCACGTGTCTCGATCTCAGAATACCAAGGCGGACTCTCTTGCTGCATTAGCAACGACACTAGCCTTGCCAGCCGATACCGAGTATCACCTCACAGTTGCAACTCGACATCTTGTATGCTCCAAGCACATGCTAAGAACTCGAGAAGTCTATAATGTCTCCACGGATCTTGACCAAGAGACTGGCGCTTTTCTCTCATTGACTATGCTTTGCACGGTCTGCTTCCAGATGATCCTAAGAAGCGGTTCCGTCAGACGAGATCTCTCCGTTTCTACTACGATCCAACTTTGAAGACACTTTACCGTCGTTCATATGACGGTGTCCTCCTCCGTTGCCTTTCTATTCAGAGGCACAGGAAGTGCTTAAGAAGCGCACGAAGGCACTTATGGAGCTCATCAGCCAGGTCCAAAGCTTAAAGACAGGTTGCATAGGCTCTAATATTATTGGCCAACTATGATAGCCGATGCCATCCAATATGCACGAAGGTGTAAAGCATGTCAGATTCATGCGGACTTCATACACCAGCCTTCGGAGCTGCTCCACCCGACTGTTGCTTCATGGCCATTTGAAGCATGGGGAATAGATGTCGTAGGGCCAATTAGTCCCTCTTCGACGAAAGGTCACCGGTTCATCCTTGCAATAACCGACTACTTTTCAAAGTGGGCGGAGGTTATACCATTGGCTGAAGTCAAAACCTCTAACGTGGTTAGTTTCATCAAACACATGTCATCCATCGATTTGGTGTCCCTAGGCGGATCATCCATGACAACGGTCCACAATTCATAAGCCAAATATTCTACCGGTTCTGCGACAAATATCGAATTCAGAATGTGGCTTCAACCGCCTATAATCCCGCCGCTAATGGTTTGGCGGAAGCATTCAACAAAACAATCATCAAGCTACTCAAGAAGTTCGTCTCCTCGAATAAGCGAGATTGGGACGAAAAGCTTGGTGAGTGTCTTTGGGCCTACCGGACCACGGTTCGAACACCGACAGGCAATACGCCTTTTTCCCTGGTATATGGGTGCGAAGCAGTCAACCCATTGGAAATCCAGATGTGTCATTACGAGTCGCTCTAATGACTAAGATCACATCAGAAGACAATGATCGATTGCGTCTTCAAGAGCTCGAAGCCTTAGACGAGAAGCGACTACAAGCTCAGCAGCATATCGAGTTGTATCAAGCTCGAATCTCAAAAGCCTTCAATAAGAAGGTCAAACAAAGAGTCTTCCAGAAAGGAGACTTGGTTTTAGCCGTCAGACGACCGATGATAATGACGCACAAGACCAAAGGCAAATTTCAGCCTAAATGGGAAGGACCGTTTGTAATAGAAACAATCTATTCAAACGGAGCATACCGCCTTATGACTCCAGATGGCGACCTACTCATGATGCCGATCAATGGCAGGTTCTTAAAGAAGTATTATCCTTAATCAAGGATCCTTCTCATGATCAAGTTAAACACTACACCTCTGATCAAGATCTTCGTGTCCAAAGTACACACAAAGAGAGCCTTTCTCTTCCTCCAAGCGAGATCACACAACCATAAACCAGTAGGAACCTGGCCGTATACTGGTTGTCTCAAAAGAAAATCAAGGTTACACATACGCTAACCAGATGATCCCCTATCCTTAACGATTAAGGATAGAGGAAAATGTTGGCCTTTAAGCCCAACATAAGTCCTCGACAACTCATCATGCTGAGGGAAATAGCATGGCTAGCCCAACCCAAATGGTAGTTGGTAAAGTATTTCAAACCCGTTGATAGCCGGGGGTTTGCTAAAATCCTAAGGGACCTGTTCCCATTTGATTCCCTCTCCAAAATCACTTACCAATTCTCATCCACAGAATGGTAAGACCACACATGCATCTCGCTGTTACGTTAACATTAACTACCTATGACAGTGATTCCCTCGTTTCTCCCCTGTGAAAACGAGACCTCTAAAATTACTTACTAATTCTCATCCATAGAATGGTAAGACCACATATACATTTCGCTGTTACGTTAACATTAAACCTATGACAGTGATTCCCTCATTTCTCCCCCGTGAAAACGAGACCTTTTCCCAAATTCCATACAACCTTGAGCTTGGTGGCGTCTCAATCGTTATGTCATTGCGACCTCTGAACCAGCAGACAGCCGAGTCTCAATTTTGAGCTTGTTGACATTTACAAAAGACAAGTCTCAACACCGAGCCCTGTTGACATTTACAAAAGACAGGTCTCGATACTTGTTGACATTTACAAAAGACAAGTATCACCAACCTTGAGCTTGGTGGCGTCTCAATCGGTTATGTCATTGCGACCTCTGAACCAGCAGACAGCCAAGTCTCAATTTCGAGCTTGTTGACATTTACAAAAGACAAGTCTCGACTCCGAGCCCTGTTGACATTTACAAAAGACAGTCTCGATACTTGTTGACATTTACAAAAGACAAGTATCACCACCTTGAGCTTGGTGGCGTCTCAATCGGCTATGTCATTGCGACCTCTGAACCAGCAGACAGCCAAGTCTCAATTTCGAGCTTGTTGACATTTACAAAAGACAAGTCTCGACTCCGAGCCCTGTTGACATTTACAAAAGACAGGTCTCGATACTTGTTGACATTTACAAAGACAAGTATCACCAACCTTGAGCTTGGTGGCGTCTCAATCGGTTATGTCATTGCGACCTCTGAACCAGCAGACAGCTAAGTCTTACCCTGAGCCCTGTTGACATTTACAAAAGACAGGTCTCGAACTCGTTGACATTTACAAAGACGAGTATCACCAATTTTGAGCTTGGTGGCGTCTCAATCGGTTATGTCTTGCGACCTCTGAACCAGCAGACAGCTAAGTCTCAACCTTGAGCCCTGTTGACATTTACAAAAGACAGGTCTCGATGCTTGTTGACACTTACAAAAGACAAGTATCACCAACTTTGAAGCTCGGTGGCTCCTCAACCAGTTATGTCATCGCGACTCTGAACTGACAAACTGCCAAGTTTCAGCATTCATCCAGCAAAGGACTATTCTCTCAAATGGCACCAATACAATTTGGAACCAACAATTCAGAAAGTGAAACAATTTGGGGATTCGACAGGGAGTCAAAACAAAATTATTATTTTCATTGATTCCAAAAGGATGGGATACATGGAGGCATATGTATACAACGACCTACAGCGTACATTGTAAGATCTGATCCGCTCTCCAAGGGAAGCCAGCCTCGTCCCCCTGTCATCAGCAGCCCGGACAAGCGCCTGCGACCTCAGCTCAGCCTCATTAAAGTTCGTCGCCTGGGTCAAACGAGCTTCGACCTCAACCAAGGTTGCCCTCTGAGCTAACTCCTGCTGTGAGAGTTCGTCACTCTGGGCCTTAAGCTGCTCAAGCCGCGCAGTCTCTTCAAGACGCACTGGTTCAGCCCTGGATAAGAGAAGATTTGCCTTCCGGATCATCTCCTTGGCCTTCCCAATTTTGTCTTCAAGTCCAAGAAGAGCACTGGTGGAGGCATCAATGGCATTCACAACCTCTACTTTCCTTGTCTCCAAGAATTTCAAGTCAGAAGAAATAGCCTTAGCAACCTCCTGGGCAGCAAGACGGGCTTCATGCATTTGAGCGACGAGATGCGCAGCAAGCTGCTCACTAACCGAAGGCTCCAGGTCTGAGAGGCTAGTCGGCGCCATTCCTCTACGTCCCTCTCAAATTGATCTACAAGAGTTCCAAGGCAGCGGCCTGATTATACCCTTCAAGGTCCCGAATACTTTCAATACTGCGAGAGAGGACCACCTTTAAAGTTGAAAATGGCATAGTCGAGCCTTTCAAGACCAGATCAATGGATCGCCCCAAGCCTTTATAAAAGCTATCGACTACGTCACCTATAAAATCATTTCATCTCGGCCACTTCTGGTAGACGGACAACCTCAGGAAAATCCACTAGCCTGGTTGACACTAGCCTGGTTGACACTACTGTGGAAGGAACGGCGGGAACACTGGCTGCAGCAGCATGACAGGTCGTCAATGATCTCGGCGGAGTCCTCATTGAAACCAGTACACTAGCCACCGCTGAGGTAGGATTAGTGATCATCTCCTGAACAGCAGGCTCAACCACCAGGTTGGGGAAGTAGGGCTTGTAATCACCCTCAGCTCTGCACGTGCCACAACTGACGGCGCCTCACTCGTTGATATAGTTGGGAGTGAGGACACCTCCGGGACTGCCACCCCTTCAACCTCTGTTCCTTTGGCTAGCTCGGGCCGATAAAGGGGCAGGTCGCCATATAGCGCATCCAACACAGCAGCATCCGCTGCGGTCGAAGTGCTCATATCACCCCTGGACTCCCCAGGAAGGTCAGCCGGTTCCCTTGAAGCTAATGCACCTTGAGGCCGAACACCTGTAACAAGACTGTGTTTAGACAGGACACAACATGCAATAAAAGCTAAGAGGTCAGGACAGTACCATAAGATGACGTCGCCTCGAACATCTCGGCAGCCGCATCAGTCTCCATGGGCTCCATTGGAAAATTCTTGACGGAATCAGCACGAATGACCGGCCCCGCTCGCCGAGTCTCCCGTAGACCATCCAATAGAGCTTGACGCTACATACAGGACTTCCTTTGGAAGTCCCAGCGCCCGAAGGACCAATGTCAGCCGCATCACCTCCGGACTCCTCCGGGAGGGTAAAAGAACCAGCCTCAGTTTCATAAGTAAATAGGGGATCATAATGTTCCCCTTGCTCTCCAGCTGCCTCAGCTCCTACAATCAGAAGAATTGATAATAATAAGTCATTTGGAATACACAAGAGACCTATTATACGGACGGAGTTGATCTTACCCAGATCCGGAGCAAATTCACCTGTAGTCGGTTCAGCAACCGACGGGTCCGTTACTAACGGGATAGCAGAGGGAACGCTGCTGAGGGTTCGCCCTCTACGACACCGTAGGAGCCTGGCGACGGGGCTTCTTCGCTAATAACTTCCTACGAGATCTACCCTCCCGCTTTCTTTGAAGTGGACATCAGAATCCTCTTCCTCCACTTCTTCTACACGATGAGGGGAACGGCCCCCATCACACCAGAGCAGTCGCAGAAGTCTCAGCCCCCGCTCCCGCTTCGAAGCGAGGACTTCCTGCATCTGAGGCCTCGCTGTCATTAACAGCGACGAATTCCTCTATGCCCGGGACGCGGACCCTTTTGCCTCCCCTCTTCTCAGAAGCCTTCCGTTTCAACCGCTGAGAAATTACTTCACACCAGAGCTGTTGGCCTTGAAATCGAGGTGTGGAGTTGGAAGTTGTGTACCACTGGCAGAAGCACAGGGTCATTTGAAGATTGGGATTCTTTAAAGGTGTACGCAGCCGCGCCCCAGTACCGCCTGCAGTAAAGAATCGCCAGGCACAGGACCCGTCAATAAGACTCCCCATGAAGGCCAAATCAGGATTGGGGTTGCCCACATACAGCTGGTCGTACCCAAATTGTCGAGCAAACCGACTGGGGACATAAGGTTCCAAATAGCAGGTATCCCCACTTCTGTACAATAAGTGTGAGGGCCGGATGCTGACCAGCCACTCAAAAACTCCCCGGCTCAGGGAAGACCGTCCTTCCCCGCATCTCGGAACTCCTCATCGTATCCTGCACCCCTAATATGGGGAAAACAGCGGAAGAGACCGTAAACGTCATATCGACGCACCAATTTACGGGCCTCAGCCACGTATTTCTTCAGCCACGAACGTCCTTCGAATCGGCGGAGGAGCGCCATTCGAACACCTTGCGGAGGGTCCTCTCCAGCTCCAATCAGCGAAGGACAATGTAAGGCGAACCACGCCATCAGATAGGTGTAGGGCAGACCTATCCTAGGATTGGGTCCGTCACAAGGCAAAATGGCCCCCTTTCCACGCTTCGTTGCTGGCGGCCTGCAAAAAGCCTCCGTTAATGCACGGAGGCCTCTTTGAATGCAGCACACCATGGCCGAGAGAAGACCCAGACGGCGACCATGGACCAAACGAACGGCAGCAGCAACACAAACATTCGGATGAACGATGTCACCCGAAGAAGATGGCACTACGCATTTCTTCAGCCAGACGGTTAGGAAACTGGCCAGCAGTGCCCCCGAGACATAGGCTAACGAGCCTGATGATGGAAGCTCCGAAGGACATCGCCCTTCTCATAGGGACCATCGTCTTCAGTTATGACAAGATCCCTTTGAAGGTGCATCTGCATCCGTTCAAAGATATCCCATCAGCAACTCCGTAATGTGCTGCTTCAGGAGCATTCCTCATATCCGGGAACAAGTAATTCCCCCAGCTTTTCAAGCTACAGGAAGTGCCCTTGCTGCCACCATGGATGCCGGAACAAATGTACAAGTGGCACATTAACTCCCGATAAGTCTCGAATAAGGCAGGCTCCTGCTTCTCCAGAAGAGCCAACTCCGCCTCGCACGGAAAGTATTTTTCATAAGGGAGAGACCCGAAAGGCAAAGCAGAGATTTCCCACATCTCATGCAAGGCCATACCCAACTCACCGACAGGGTGTGAAGAAGGTCCCTGAAGCTGGGCAATACAATTCAAAGATGGCGTAGAAGCACGCCACATTCATCTCAATACCGTAGCAGGTCGCCCTGACGGCCTCATAGAGGTTTATCCTCTCCAGATCCTCCTCGAAATGAGCGAGGATGTATACAGTCAAATCCACCCACCACGTCTTCGGAGGGTGAATCCAGCCTGGAGTCCTGAAATCAGTGGTCGGGTAGTTCCCATTGACCTTGCAGAATTGGTTGTCAAAGGTCAGCGCCACTGCGGGATTTTCTCCCACTGGGATCTCTCGTGACACATTCCTAGGATGTAAACCCATTATGCTATGAGGAGGCCCCGCTCTTGCATAACCAGGAGACTGAAGTGCCAATCTCCCTATGTGGACGGAGTCGGTATTTCGGCTCACGTCCCATGCCATCTTCCGAGCCTGTGTCACGCACTGGAAGGAAGATAAAGAAAAATGTCGCTTGTTGGACGGAAGGTAAAACTTCTCACCATCCAACTGGAAGATCCATTGCCCTTCTCCGGCCTGTAGTTGGTGATCAGGATCTGGCGCGGCATCCCCAAACATGAAGTCAGGCTTCCTATAAGTCCGACGGTCAACATCTTCAAGAGGAGCCGTAGTCAGAATACTCCTCGTGGTGTGCTGGTCACCACCGTGAATAAGCGTGTCTCGAACAAGAGAGCTCTGCTCACTAAACAGAGAAGCTTGCCCTTGAAATTGCAAGCTGATATTGCCATCAACTCCGCTGGTCATCCCAAACAGATTGTTCAAGGGACCGGGAATGTAGTGCACT
Source organism: Agave tequilana (assembly GCA_038442645.1). Lineage (NCBI taxonomy): Eukaryota > Viridiplantae > Streptophyta > Magnoliopsida > Asparagales > Asparagaceae > Agave > Agave tequilana. The sequence goes on from JAVJIF010019276.1 coordinate 8,279, forward strand.
GCAAGAACAAAACGAACTATGATTAGTTCACCAGCCAAGCGAACATGAAGACATAAATTTCACCAAGGCATAGTCTCGCCCAGTGAGCAAAGCCAGCAAGGCGATAGCTTCAACAAAGCTTAGTCTCGCGGATAAGTCTGCACTTTGCAGAAAATGCCCAAGTATTAACTTCGCTTAAGCAGAAAGTGGTATAGCCCTAAGGGCTGACGTCATCAAAAGGGCATTATGGTCAAAGACCATTCTTGACGGCCATGACCGAAGGAACAGACCCGTATCCTGTTCCTCAACAGGACGAAGATAGCCCAAGCAATAGCTTCGTACAGAAGCTTAGATAAGAATTGTTCAGTTCTTAGTTCCCCATCCAAGAAAATAAGGGAAACTCAGGGAAACGGGTTCCCTAATAAAAACAGATCATGTTCGATCGTTCTGATAGCCAAATATCGGCTTTAAAAGAGAGATCGCAGTCTCTGATCAGAAGGGAAAGTCCCTTACCGTGACTGGTCGCTCGATGACCGGAGGAGGAGAAGGACCCTCCGTTGCAGAAGTTGCCACTTCTTTCCCCGTTCGTCTTTTGGGTGCCATTGAAGAGTTGCGAAAGCTTTCAAACCTTTTCAAATGGAGAGGAAAGAGGAAGAAGAGGAATCAAAAGTTCTCTGAAAATTTCAAGTAAAGAGATCTGTTCTTTCTCAGCCCGATCGGGCTTTTATAGACCGATGATCGCCTGAAACGACGCCTCGAAAAGAGTACAGGCTGTCGTTTCAAATTAATTTAAAACGCCGCCTAAAGCGCCTTCCCGAGAAGCGCTGCTTCAGCCACTAAGGTTAACCTCGCCATGAGTCAAAGTGCGGACTTCGCACTAGTTCATCAAGAACTTCGCCGAAAGGGTTGCCTTAGCCCGCTAAAGGCACAGTTCACCGACATGCCAGTTTCGCGCGAAGCTCATTCAAAAAGGACCCTGTCCTTAACTCCGCACGAAGTTAAGCCCCGTTATAGCCAAATTCTCAATGAAGGCAGGCAAAAAAAAATCAGATGAGCAGAAAATGGACTTTCATTGATTTAAGAGGAAAGATACATTGATACTACATCAAAGTTGTATTTCATACAACAGATTCAGTTGCTCAACAGGATCATTTGCGCAAAAGGCATACAAGTGGTTTTATCGGCTTTCAAGCCAGACCAACTGGACACGAAAGGCCTTCCTCCTGCACAAGGCCGTAACCAGTTGTGCCACAAGGACAGGGCCATAATTTTCACATAATGGCAGATTTTGCTACCAGGAGGCTGGATCACCTTTGATGAAAATTGGCAATGGACTTATCGCCGCCAACACAATAGATCACCTATAATGGGAATTGGCAGTGATGTCAGTGATCTCACAGGTGTGACGTCCGCTTTTCCGAAGCGGATCATCTCCAATGAAGCGGCCACCAGCCTCACCTCAGAACGAATCATCTCAGATAAGAGGCTGCCAACAGCCTCTGGGACACACATCAGCTGCCCCAAGTTGTTCCTCCTGCTTAAAAGTAAAGCTTCAACCGGGGAAGCATAAGGCAACTTTTCGGTCTCTTTCATCAAGACACAAGATCGGCGAATATAGCTCACTGCAATGCAAAATTGGAGCAGATTAGCAGTTAAACACAGAAGACACTGCAAAAGCGCTAAAGCCGAATTCTTTGGGGCAAAGCAATCCGATTTCAGTTAAAGCAGAGGATAAGCCTCGCTCGCACAGCAGTGATGGGCTAGCTCAGCAAACGCCAAGTCCTAGCCTCGCCTATATGGCTAAGCCAGACTGATCCTATGGGACACAGTCTTAGCCTCACCTATATGGCAAGACTGGCTCAACCTTGAAGATACCAGGTCCCAAGTTCTGCCTATGTAGCGGACTTAACATACAATGATCTTTCTGTGATCAAGTCAGAATGATAGCTTCGTTGGGGAAGCTATGTCAAAATCCTTCTCTGCAGATCAGTCAATTGCAAGATGAAGAGTAAGGGAAACTAATCCCTGAAGCAGCTGAATTAAGGAAGATGAATTCCCTAAAATCAGTGAAGTCGTTGAATGATCAAGACTTACCGGTCCTTGGCCGGGTAATAACCAGAGTGGGCATTCCCACTAATTCAGAGATCTGAGTATCTCTCTCAACCAAGAGAAGAGAGAAGAGCAGATCACTTCTCTTCAGAGGACCTCAAGTGTCCTATTTATAGGCCCCATGGCCTGAGCGCTGCCGCCTCAAGCATGGAAGCACGAGCGCATTTAAGGCATTTACTGCGCCTTGAGAAAAGGGACGGTTTCCCTTGGAACCGTGCAAAGGGAGAAACGTCTCCCTCATAAAGGCACTTATTGCGCCTTGAAGAAAGGGAATATCCTCCCTCGGAAACGTGCAAATCGGAGAATATCTCCCTCGATCAACACGAAGAAAGGAGTAATCCTCCTCGTAACTGGCCCACGGCAGTTGGCCTCGGGAAAGCGACAAACGCTCCAGGGCGAACGTATCTCCAGAAGCCCAGATGCGGAGCTACCCGCACGCGAAGCTACTCAGAGTCACGAACCTCTGTGCAATTCTTCGGCGAATCTACATCCCAAAGCAGGATTTAAAGCGAAGCTGAATTCAACCATTATGACGACGTTCATACTCCACACACCACCAATCAAAGCAGTTCAAAGTATTTCAAAGTCTGAGCCATTGCAGACTTCTGAAAACTTTGAAGGGGTCTTGTTGACACTTAAAAAAGACAAGATTCTTATTGGTCCGAACAATATCTAAACTTGTTGACATTTACAAAAGATAAGTGACAGACAAGCTGAACACCAGTTTTCACCCATCTCCGAGGGACAAGGAAGCAACTTGGACTCCACTGATCCAGCAAGCAGACAGTGAACCCGGATTGTTTCTAAACAGACCTCAGCAGGTCTAAGGTGCTAACACTTAGCATCGCATGAGCCCAAAGGGACAGCCTCGCTTGAGAGGCTAGTATCACCCGACTTCGCCTTGAAGCCATCCGAAGCCTCGCCAGGAAGCTAACTCGCAACTTCGCCACAGAGGACTTCCAGTTCCGCCAAAGGGTTTCTTTTGGACTTCGCCAGAAGCTGCCTTTAGCTCCGTTACGAGCTCAATGCGGGCAGCTCCGCCATTGGTCTGCTATGGTCAACCTTTGACCAATCAAATCTCCGGATGAGATCGGATCCAATCAGATCAAATCCAATTAAGATCAAATCAGAGATCAAATTTGGCAATTGATTGCCACAATCTCTTGACTCTCCTAAAACGAGTAAGAAGATCAGGGGAAATCCTCCAACGATATGGAAAGGATCAAGAAGATCAACCGACCTGCCAATTCTAGCTTCGCAGAAGCTGATCTTAGCCTCGCAGCAAGGCTACTTTCCGGATTCAAACAGATTTGATTCAATCTGTTTCCATATTTTCAAGGGACGGTTATACCCTTGCTCTCCCTATAAATAGCCCACCAGGGCACAAGGAAGAAAAAAACCACGCACAGACGCACATGCGCGAGGACTTCTTGGAAGAGCTTTTCTGAGACGATACGCTCGCGAAAGGACTCCACAAGCAGAGGCTTCTTCATGACGCACCGTGCGCTCTCGAATTCAGAGATCTTTTAGAGAATTGCTTTCTCTATCCAGGGTGTTGATACCCTAACATCGTCCTTCTTCTCAAGGAATCTCCGAAACCAGGCGAGAAGGAATTCCTAATTGAAGGCGATTTTGAGAAGCAGCAAGAGGGTTCTACCAACCTTCTATTCTCTGATTCCCCGAACCAGGCGAGAAGGGAATCTCATCGCTCGCATCGTCAAAGGGACAAATTGGTCGCGCGCTGACCAGACTCCTATCGGCACACTTCTCCAGAATCTCTGAGGAGATCTACTTGTAATCTTTTTAAGAATACTTGTAATTTAGCTCCTCAAACTCTTTTTTTGTAAGTTTTCCCCCTTTGCAAATATAATGGAAAATAGCTATAATTTGGATTTAATGCACATCGAGAAGAATTTTGGCGAGGTATTGCTTAAGTGGCTAGACACTCTAAGGTAAGAAGTTTATGACAATGCAAAGGATGACATTAAAAAAAGTAAAGTGCCCTCCCAAAGTACCAAGCACATCGACATTCAGAGGTTCGCGACATCCCTTATGTGTTCCAAAATTACATAAGTATCATCAGATATTCTCTGTCCAGAGGAAGGCGGTGTGTGCTGTTCTAAGATATGTGAAGGTTTCGGGCAGCTATTCTTCTAATATTGCACGTTGTGTTAATTCAAATAAGAATGGGGGACTAAAGAGCCATGACTATCATGTACTAATGTAGCAGTTACTTCCAATAGCTGTTCGCAATGTGAAGTTGACAAAGCAGATGGTTGATGCAATAATAGAGTTGTGCGACTTTTTCTGACAATTGTGCTCCAAAACCAATAAAGCAGAAGATTTTAAGAAGTTGCACACTGACATTGCCCCAATTCTATGTAAGCTTGAGGAGAAGTTCTCACTTGCATTCTTCATGGTGATGATTCACCTGACAGTTCATTTAGCTCAAGAGGCGAGGGTTGGTAGATGTATGCATTATCGATATATGTATCCTGTCAAAAGGTGTGTACATATGACATATTTGTTTTCATTAATTGATTGTTGTAATTAATTTCACTCCTATATAATTAACATGTCATGAATTATTCTACTAACTTTAGATACTTGGGTAATTTAAAATCCTATGTATGAAACAAGAGGCGACCAGAGGGTTCAATAGCTGAAAGCTACATTACGGAGGAATGCCTAAGCTACTTCTCACGGTATATGAAGAGTAATGTGGAGTCCAAGAACAATTGTGATGTCGAGGAAGAAATCCCCTTTCATTTTCTCAGTTTCTGGAGAATACAGTGCCTTCCAACCTCAGTACATGACACTCACATATGTCGAAATGCACAACACGCATAATCATTACTTATTTAATTGTGACAAAATTAGCCCTTACATTGAGTACATTACACTATATAAATTTTAAGCTTTCATAAATTTAAAAATTGTGAATTGTCACAACATGTCATTCATATCTTACAGACAGCACCAGAAAATCATTAAGGATAGATTCTTAATAAGGGCTTCTAATTATAAATGGCTTGTTCAAAATGCACATGACAAGAAATTTTGAAGATAGTTCCGAGAACGTGTAAGTGTTATCAACAATTTTCACATAGTTCTAGTCGAATGATTTTGTGAAATAACCTTATTTAACTCAATAGGCTGCACGGGAGGCCGAAATAGATGCAGATCTGTTAACCCCATCTCGGTCTTCTCAGTCTCCTGAATTTAAAGTAAAGACCTACAAAAGCTTTGATATACAAAGTTTCAAATTTCGCCCGAAGTCATCCAAAGAGCCTAACTGTACTTAGAATAGTGGAGTTGTTGTCATGGCGGCGACGACAAGCTTCGCAAGTATGCATGATAATTACCCGAGAAAAGAGATATTACTTATAACGGGGTGATCAAAGATATCCTTGAACTTTCATTCAATGAGGGCCGTAGGAAGATCATTTTGTTTGAGTGTGACTGAGTTGATAACAAAAAGAACAAAACAAACAAATATGACCTCACACTTGTTGACTTTATGAGGCCAAATAAGAAAACTTGTTCCTTCATTATACCATCTCTGGTATTACAAGCATTCTTCGTGCTGGATCCATGCGATATGCCAAGGGTGGTGCCCGTTGTTACAAAATCAAGGGATACATTTGATTTAAATACCGAAAGTAAATGCTTGGAGGTAATCCCCATCCGAACCGATCCTAATGCGGCGTTTACTTCTACTGAGGATGGTGACCCTATGAAGGAGTAACAAATGTATTCTGATTTCTTTCACTTTAATTTTAATTATATACTGAATTTTCTAATGTAACACAAAGTATTAATGTATGACTGCTTTATTTTATATCTGGAGATGATCTAGTTGCATATATGTACTTTATTTCTGTCGATGATCTAGTTGTATGTATTGTACGATTACTTACTTTATGTGTTGTGTACTTTATTTTTGTGTTGACTTACATACATCTATTGTACGACTGCTTTACTTTATATCTGGAGTTTATAATTGTGAAACACAGGTCTTCAAAATGACAACATCATCCTTCAGTCAGTCCAGGAAAAAAAATAGGTCGGTTGGCTCGATCCAAATTGACTCAGATGATTGCCCATTTGGCATTCACTATGACATACTCTCCGAGCGCATTAGTCGGCATGTATGCCATTGCGACGAGTTCTCTTCGTCCTGACTTGGCCTGACCATAAGAATTCAGGGAAGGTCCAAAGTATTATATCATGAGTTAGCTGTAAGTTAATAATATGTTGTTTAATATTATTTATGTTTATGCTTTATTGAGATTTTAATCTAATATGCATTGTGTTATATGCAGGATGATTTTTCGTTGCCGGCTTGGAATGACAGTAGGGATATTCCTAAAAAAATCTGCAAGTGGTTCAACGACTGAACCCGAAAAAAATGGAATGACAACAAGAATTGCTCCTTGCACCGCACTTTTAAATCGCTACCAGGGTTCGATAGCTGAGGCTATTGCTCAACAACCGGACAAAGTCAACAGTGAGACTTGGATGAAGCTCTTATTGGCATATGAAAAGAATACCAGGACGACGGGAATGGCCAAGTAAAATAAAAAAAATTATGAATTATTTATATATTATTATACATTGTACATTTACTGACTTGTTTATTTTTAAATGTGTAGTCGAAGAGCAAAAAATGTAAAGCTTCTCGTGCTGCAAATAACTTGCTGCATAGGATAGGTAGAGACGCTCTTTCTGTATGGAAGGGCAAATTATGATTATAAATTTATATTATTTGATTTTATAGCATATTTGTTTTTACAGTTAATTTAATTTTTTAAATTTCTTGCATTTCTAATAGAGAGAGGCCCGCGCGGAGGGAGCCGAAAGCAAAGGAGATCTATAACAAGAAATTCCTAAAGATTGATGTGCTCGATGCTCCTGAGGGCGAGCTTCCCATGTCTCGCACCCGGGGCAAGACAGTCACCGACGAAGCCATGTCTATTGGCATAAGTGTTAAAAGTTTCTTTATACATCTTTATATTAAAATGATAGAAATCTAATTATACTTTTAATGGCTTTGTTAATTTCAGCGCCAGCTCGAGAGACATCATGATGCGGCGATAGCAGATGGCAGCGACGAGAGTACTACCAGCACACGAGTGACTCTCGAGACATTTGGACGTGTGATGAGGCTCGGGCTGCACATGGATGTTCCCAGAGGCATCAGACGTGCTAGGAGAGATGCCTACACCGCCTAACTTGAGCAACAGGTTCAAGCCATGAGGAAGCAGTTAGAGGCCGATCGTTAGAGGATCACCACTTTGGAGGTTGCTTTGAGAGAGATGAAGCAGTTCATGACCCAATTTATGACAAGTCAACAAAGCGCCGGGCAACCTAGCAGCGGGGGCGACGTCAGTGCTAGCGGGGACGACGACGAGGCTTAGGTGAGATTGTGTGATATATATGCTTGTGGTTGAGATTACTTGTATTTTGACTTCTGCTTTTTATTCATAGACATATTGAGATTACTTGAATTTTGACTTCTATTTGGTGAGTTGGTGTTTGATTGAGATGTATAAATTTATAATTGATGTTTGATTGAGATTGATGTATGGTTATTTATGTATAAATCATGGTTGATGTATAAATTCATGGTTGAGATGTATGCATCTATGTATATATGTAGTAAGTGTCTTATAGTTTTTTAAAAAAATGCTAGCAAATTGCGTCAAACATAATTTTTGACGCAATTTGTGACCTATAATTGCGTTGAAATGCACTAATTTGACGCAAATGTGACCAACAATTGCGTTGAAAATTATTTTTCGACGCCATTATTGTATTTTTACAGCAAAAAATTTCAAAATCTGCATAATTCTGGACCACAAATTGCATCAAAAATTTAAATTTTGACGCAATAATGAAAGTACACCTAGAGGGTTTGAATAGGTGTAAGGCTAATCTAGGACAAATAATGCGGAATTTAAAAAACTAAATGCAACACACTTAGTGTAACCAAAGAGTGTAGCCGAATTTTCGGTGAAGGGCTCTGGACTATCTCCTCTAAATTCCTCTAAATAAGAGTTGAAGTGCTATATAAAGCTCTCTTGGTTAAACACAAGTATGGGCACACAATCAAACCAAGCATGTATATATGATATGACAATATGATGCAATGCACAATGTAAGAGAGAGAGAGAGAGTTAAAGAAAGTGGATCAAACGCAAACACCGAGATATGTTTCAAGGTTCGAGCACACAGCTTTACATCCCCGCCTTCACACAGAAGGATTTCCACTAACTCGTCCACACAGGACTTCCCACACAGGGAACCTCCACTGAGGATTTGGGTAAATACAATTTGAGAGTACACAACTCCTCTCTCCAACAATACAACCTCTCACTAGTGGCAAGGCACTAAGCCAAACAACTATCAACCTCACACTTGAGGGATAGGCACAAAGCCAACACCAACAACAATCACCTCACACTTGAGGGATTCCAACTCAATCTCTACCTCTCACTAGAGGGATACAAACACTACTTCCACAATCACCTCTCACCAGAGGGATATCAATACTATCACCTCTCACTAGAGGGATATCACAATAAATGGAAGGTTTACAACTTGGTGGTCTACTCACCACAAACCAATTCTTTCTCATAAAATAATGATCCTATAGATAGGATAGATAGATAAGTTCAAGTGTGAGAAATAAAGAGTTTGAAAATCAAAAACACAAAAAAACTCTTGGAAAACTTCAAAATATAATGGAAATGAAGATCAAAAATCAATCCCAAAGACTTCTCCTTTTCTTGATTTTTCCAACCCTTTAAAACAAATAAAGATAAAATCTTTTGGCTCTAAAAACTCTTTTGAAAATTTGTAATAAAACACTAGAAAGAATGAGAATTTTTGCTCTTGAAAAACTTGCTAAAAACCAACTCAAATTGGGGGTATTTATAGCCCCAAATGAAATCTGCCCGTTGGCAGCTGGAAAGGGCAGAATTGCCCTTCCGGTCGACTGCGACCGGCCCCAACTGTCAGATTTCTGACCATTGTGCCTCCGGTCGACTGGCCCGGTCGACCGACACTGGATACAGAGAGCAGAGCTCTCTGGCGGTCGACCGGGGCCATTTCCAGAGAGCAGAGCTCTCTGGACGGGCCCACCAGCCCTGGCTGCGTGCACGTCCTGTGCACGTCGGTCGACCGGTCCGGTCGACCGACTTCTGCTACGGTCGATCGGCCCGGTCGACCGGCAGACAGCCTGGTCAACATTTATAGGATTTAAAAGCTTGTCTTTTTATCTTCTATTAAATCTCATAAAATCACATAAATTTCACAAAAATCAGTTCTTATTATATCTTTGAAATACAAATATGTGTGATAAAAATTCAACACATATTTCAAACTATTTGAACCATTTTTGTGAGATTGAAAATTGCCTTAAACCAAAATCCGTATTTTCCGAAACTAGGATTTTTGAAATGGAAATCCGATTTTTTCAAAACACATGTAAATATAAAAACATGATATTGAAACAACTTTTAAGCTTGTTGTATATGGATAGAATCCAATATACATGAAAGATAGTATATCTATGTTTTTGACATGAAATTCAATATTGGTTAAACCAAAAACCAATAAACTTAAAACTTGTGTTTATATTGTGAACTTGAGCATATCAATACTATCTACCTTTACACAAGATCTAAACAATTTTAAACTAAACAAACCGATGTCTTGTTGTAGAACGCCGTCTCCAAGTCGACTCGATCCAAACGTGATCCACCGAACTTGACTCCAACCGAGTGCTAGATGTGAACTTGACGCTCAAGCTCTTGAATCACCATGTGAAAGATCCAAAACACCTTTGTTGAAGCTAATCACCTACTAATATCTTGATCAAATATCTGAAACTAAATATCATAAGATTATTAGTAAACTATAACTATATGAGTTAATCATCATCAAAACTAGAGTGAAGGGCCTACGGGCCAACAAATAATTGATAATTAAATAAATCAAAATTACACAGTTTGCTTCAAAATTTTGACGCAAAATGTAGTTTACATTTTTATTTTTGTGTGTTGAATTTTCGACGCAATATGTAATTGTTGCGTCGAATATTCAACTCGATATTTTATATTTCATAGAAGTTATATAATTCTGGGAAATATAATTTGCATCAAATTTTCGACGCAATAATTAAATATTGTGTCAAAAATTCGACGCTTATTTTGCGTCGAAGGTTTTTGCGTCAAAAATTTCGACGCAAAAAATCAATGCAAATGTAAAAAATTCGACGCAAATATTTGACGCACTTTGACAGGCAATCTAGCAGTTTTAAAAATCTAAATTTTTTTATTTTAAAATTTCTTTAAAGCAAACTAATTTTTTATAAAATCTACAAAAGTAAGTTTTTATAAATATATTTGAGCACAAATATGTGGGATTAAAAATCGACACATAAAATAAACATGTGAACTTCTTTTTGAGATATTAATACAATTTTGAAAACATAAACTATATATAAAATTATTTTTCCAAAAACTAAATTTTAAATTGAAAATCAAGTTTTTCAAAAACTTGTATAATTACAAAAACAAATTGTCAAACTCATTTGAAGCAAGAATGTGTATGAATAAAATTCAATACACAAATAAAATAATATGAACTTGTTTTTGAGAATTTTATTTCACAAAATCAAAACACAAACTTAGTTAAACTGAAACTCAATGCTTTTGCTCTTGAAAATCAATATCAAACTTGTGTATATAAGGTTTTGTAATCAAGTCTAATCTAAACTTTACAAAAATAATCTAAATATTCTTACAAATTAGAGTCTTCTTCTTGAAATTATTTTCTTCATCTTGGCTCGATTAAACATGATTATTTAGAGTTAGACACCTTCTTGAGTTCTTGATGCGTTCTTTGTACTTGAGCTCTTAAATCAACACGTACTAATTTCAAATCTTGACTTAGAGTCCTTTGAAGAAAGTTAGACGCTAAACTAAGATTTTAATTAATATCTGAAATTTAAATAACACAAGATCATTAGTACTATAACTTCATAAGTTAATCATCCTCAAAACTAGAGCGATGGCTCTTTGAGCCAATAATCTCCCTTCTTTTGATGATGACAAAATTCATAGAGTTATATATATGTAGAATAGTGAAAAGCTTTGTAAAAGCTCCCCTTAAACTCATGCATAGTAAATAAATAACAAGATATTTAATAAAGTTCAATAAATATCAATGAAACATATACATATATGCATAAATCCTAAATATGCATATGTAAATACTCAAATTCTCTTCCTCTTGTTGTCACTTCATCAAAAGGATAAAAATAAATAAATAAGTTATATGCGATATAAATTCATGATGAGGAGAGACGTTAAGTTAACTCTCCTACATACATGCGTTACATGGAGAAGAGATGAATAAACTCTAAACCACATAGACATAATATATAATATTTAAACAGAGATGTTAAGCTCCCACTATACACATGTACGATATAAAAAAGATTGATCAAGCTCTTTTTATTGCAATACACTAATCATAAATTTATATATAGATGAGATATCAACTTCCCTTGCATATAGGTAATATATACCAAAATGATAGATATCGATTAGAAAATATAGATAAACTAATTTCAAATTTTTGATAAAACCAATACCAATTTAGAATACCAATTGAAATTTTAACCAAATTTGAAAAATATGCAAAAGATATTGATACCAATTGAAACAAATTGATACAAAGAAATAGAAATCTAAAAACCAATTGAAATTTAAAATAATATCAATTGAAATACCATTTAAATCTAAAAAATTTTGATGATATAATTTGAATATTAAAATTAAAACAATTAAAATTTCTCTCCCCTATTTTTGAAAATGAGTAAAATCAAAATGAATCCATTTTTATAAAAATTTCTCCCCCTTTTAAAGCAATAGCAAAATAATTGCATAAGTTAAAGAAATAATAATATCAATTGAAAGTGATACTAATTCATAATACCAATTGAAATAAAAATCCATGATACCAATTTAAATGAAATAAGCAAAGCAAGAGATCAATTTGTGCTTAAGAATGCATAAAAACATGCATGAATAATTTTAAATCAAGTACAATAAACCAATCACATATATGTATGTATCTCAATTGAAATTTAATACCACTTGAAATTTGATGTATACATATATAGATAAATATGAATGAGTATACAAAAATCAAATAACATGTAAATTATGTTTATAACTCATTTCTATTACCAACTTACATGCACATGTCAAAAAAATAGTCAATTGAAACTATACAGACATGATTACCCAACCAACCGCCCATGTAGACATTTTCAAAAATAACTAGTCAGAAATATTTAAAAATAGTTTGAAAATACCAATTTTAAAAAATAATTTTAAAATTAATTCAAAAACTATATCAATTAAAAAAGTGCATTTTGAAGAGTGTACATGTATAAATGAAAGAATCATTAAAACTAGAATATGCACATAACTAAATTAGAATTGAGTACACAAAAAATATGAATCAAGTTTGACACAAATCAAGAGTGTATCTCAAAAGTTATACAAGTATATCACAAGTTTTCACAAGATTTGCATTTAAACATATAAACAAAATATTTGAACAGAGAAATGCTAATAATTAACCAAATAAAACATGTATAAACTACAAATGGAGAATAGAGATAGTTACTACTAGCGATAAGACTAAATTCATTTTTTCAAACTAAGGTGGTCCTCCCACCTAAATTCTTTTATAGTAATGCACCAAATATTTGACCATCAAGCTCCGTTCGCATCCACCATCAAGACATCAAACTTTCTCACATTTTGAGTTAGCCCACATCTACATCAAATATAACTGGTGTGAATTTTGGTACCAAATCATTTTGGGTCCTTGGGGGTTAGTATCAATAGGAGCCCAAACATTGGCATTTAAAACTTTCAATTTATCAAAACAAAACTTAGTTAGATGGCCTTTGTGTCCACAATGTGAGCAAGAATACATATGGACATACTTATAAGATGATGTGTATATGCATACCATGGAGTTTGTGCATGAATATGTGAAGCTTATTTCTTTTGAAATAAGAATTTCAATCTCTTATGATTAAAAACACATTGGCTCAAGGTTGAGCCTAAACAATCAATTTTATTCTTGAAAACACAAATCTCATTTTGTCAATAAAAAAAATAATATTAGCATGAGAAACAAATTTTTTTCAGTTTGTTAAGGAAATAAAAATCTTTTTTTTCTTTTAGAGAAAAATCCAATTGATTTTTCAAAGAATTCTTTTTTTTTTGGGGAAATCACTCTATATCGTTTTGAATGAAACAATTTTATTTTTCAAAAACTTATTTTCTTTTAAAACAATCTCTTTTTCTTTAAAAATAAAATTAACTTTATTTTTCAAAAAATTATTTTCATTTGAAAATAACTTTTTTCTCTTTTGAAATAATCTCAAGTTTTAAAGATAAAGAATCATTTTCTATTTTCAATTTCAAGTTTTTCTTTTCGACAAATCATATTTTTCAAGTAGTTATTGACAGTACATATCAATCTCATTATTTGACATTTTTTTTCATTTTCGTCAAGATCGAATTCCGAGTTTGCCTCAAGTGGGTCATCTCTTGGACTATGAAGCACAGGTCGGATGTATCACTTTTTTCTTAAGAGTCTCTCTCCTTGTCATTTGAAGTTTGTCCGCCAAGAGAGATTAACGTATTTCAAACTATAAAAGTGAAATGTTAATTAAAATCCTAGAGGTATAATCAACATTAAGGGTTTGCATTAGAGCATATGTGGCTTTTGCATTAGCCTCAAAATATTTGTCATTTTTAATATATGATTCTTTTATTGTTACAAGATAAATATCTATTCCGAGGGCTTTAAGATATACGCTCATCTTAATATTTTAAATTTAGAAGTTAAGAATATCAAACATAAGTAGTGCAAGAAAATCTATGAGTGTTTGTAAACACGAATATGATTAGAAAAAGAAGGATCTCTCTAAGATGGTTAAACTAAATATCAAGAACACCAAGTGTTTTTCATCAGAGAGAAAGTTTTAAAATTTGAAGGAGATTACAAGTAAAGAAATGAAAATTATAAGAATTCTCTTCTAGAATTCTGGAGAAGTGTGCTGGTGGAGTCTGGTCAGCGCGTGATCACTTTGTCCAGTTAACGATGCGAGCAATGAGTCTTCGAGTCTTCTGCAGGGAATTCTTCTCGCCTGGTTCTAAAAATTCTTTTAGATTGAAAGATTAGGGTATTAGGACCATGATTTTATCCTTGAAGAATGAGAGAAATATTCTCTAAATTCTTAGAAGCTAGAGAGCAATTCTCTTCTCTATGCGTATTTGTCTTGTACACTCTTTACACCTTCGACTCCTCTTTGTCACTCTTCTCTATGTCCTTGTTTTAGCCTACTAGTGGGTTATTTATAATCCTCACAGGGGTAAGAACCACTAAAAATCAGCAAAAGCAGTTAAAACAGCCTTTGAAGCCTCGCCGGCGAGGCTAGATAGGCTCTGTGCGAGCCTGTCGAAGCTTCCCGCGAAGCTACTACAGCCGTTCTTGGCTTTTTTAGAGGGCAAAACTCTCTTAATTGTCTCCACTTAATAGGGACATAGTGGGTGTAACCACCCACTTAAAGTGGGCATTAACCCCACTAATGTAGTGGGGGTTATCTCACTAATCATGCTCAGGGATTGAAACGGTCATAATGACCTGAAGCGTTGCCTATCGCGAGGCTAATGCTCCGAGTGGAGCTAGCTTGTCGCGAGGCTAGTGTTCCGAGCTGTAACGGTCCCAGATTTCATAAATTCCATTATAACGAAAATATTCTTTTAAACTGATAGGTTATCATAATCATTTCCAAACTCTTAAAATTTTCGGCAGCACATCCTTTATAATTGTTACATGCCCAAATATACATTTCAATTTACAGTAATTTTGACCAACAACAGTCCACTTATTCTCAGTTCGAACATGTAAGTCAAAGTTAACAATCGCCCAAGCAATCATAATAATAATACCTCGGCTCACCACGGCCTGTTAATTCTCCAAATAATAATTTCGGCTTGACATCGCCTACTTATATGAAACAAAAGAAACATATGCCCGAGAGTACTCCTCTCGTCATCCACAATATAAACAGATCTAACTATAACTCTAACACATCACCATAATTATAATCTAACTTACTTCATACATATCCATCTCTCATAACGTACATAAGGTATCAGTATACATCAAGTAGGATTTCCAACAGGAACTAAATTACAATCCAATACAACCATTAATAATAACTTCTCAACAAACGCCTAAATCTGAAGCTGGTCTTCTGCCATACAGCGACCTGAAATATAAAACTGGGAGGGAGTGAGCTTGACAGCTCAGTGAGAGAGAATCAAAGTGAATCAAGGAAGGAAAATACAATTAAGGGGCGTGTTTCTTTCTTCAACAATTTTAGAAAGTACAGATGAACAAATGAAATGAAGAGAGAGCGATATCTTATAATGAATGATTAACACAAAGATCCAAATAATCTATGTGACAGTCTGACTTCTCTTAGAATCGATTCTCTTTAACTTCCTTTAATTTTCTGCTGCAGATTACTTGGTCTAAGAATTCAGTAAGATACTCTCTCAGTTATTATAACTTATGCATGGTTCTATTTTAAGTACTTTTAATACATATCATCACATAACTCATATCTCATACATTAGGTACAACCAATCAAAATCGAAGTTTCATGGGGGGGTAAGTATATGTCTCGGTAATACAATATCACAATATCACCCCATATCATCTAAATATAATTTATCCATATGGATAATGCGATCACACATAATCATACTACACTTCACGATATTCTCATATCATACTTAGAGATATGCACAACACACATGATACACATGCATATACAACCACAGTGAAGTGTGAGAATGCCTGTCTTCTCCCTCCTACCGGCTCCCGCACGGCCCCTTCCTCCTATATATATGTATTTGTATGTATATACAATAATAACACCGTCTTCCCCCCTCCTACCGGTTCCCGCCCGGCTCCTTCCTCCAATATATATATATATATATATATATATATATATATATATATATATATATATATATATATATATATATATATATATATATATATATATATAACAATCTCACCGTCTTCCCCCCTCCTACCGGCTCCCGCACGGCCCCTTCCTCCAATGTAAAAGATGTAACAAACATATACACACACACATTCATAAGCACAAATAATGATTTCGTCACAATACGAACACCAACCCCTTTATTGCAGTTTACCTTTTAGCTTGACACTATGTCCATTAACATCCATATATGACACACCATATGTGTATATACATGTATATGAGTTACAAGTTAATACTGTAGTGATCTATTCATCTCAATTTAATGAGTCAGCTACTAATTTAATTAAGTATTAGCCTCTTGAGTTGTGCTACTAGCATATCAACATTCAATTATGTAGCATACAATCATGATCGTAAATTTTACAATGCATACACGTCATGGAGATCAATTCATCGACAAGACAAATACTAATTGTTGCTTGAGAGCAAAGATAATTGTCACATAGGTGTACAACTTTCTAGTTATGTTCATGTGACATCCCCGTCAATTTCATATATATTCAACGTACATCATGGTTGTAAACAATCATCACTTAGATGTGGGTGCACAGTGTATCAATAACCATATGAAGAATAAGCAATATCAACAAGTTATCTATTATGAGAAACTCTTATAATAATTTACACCCGTGTATCAGTAATAATATTGGATTTCTATTCACATCAACGCACCCGAGCTTTCATTCATACGTCTAACATCACTAGTTTCTTAACGCTCATATGTCTAGTATGGTTACGTCGAAACTCCTAATACCATAATTATTCGGTCAGTTAGTCAATTAATGACTACCAATATGATTAGACAATTCATTACCAACCTTGATTCCCGACTTCGTAATTAACAGTTTCCGTTCTGATGATTTTCATAATTGCCACTTACGTAACTATTGATTTTCAATCTCACAATTTAAAGCGAAGTATCCTCTATGGACACCAACATCAATGATTTAATTTGCTCAAGCCTAATTTCACATCTTTATGGGGCAATATGAAAAGATACAGTTTTTCTTAGCTCACAGCCATGTGGTATCCACTCTATATTTCTTCGTAGTCTTCTGTTGTATCAGTTTATAGTTAACAATCAATATTAGATCTTTCTTCCTATTGAGAAAGTAATTAGCTATTGTTCATAGCCAGGGTAATCAACGAAGTGTTGTTTAAATAAACGCTTGGAAGGACTCCTGCAGCCTTATTACCTATATATGATGAGTTTATGAATCAAGACCTTCGCATATAATATTTAGAAAACTAAATCTCATAAACTTGAGAACTTATTGCCTAGAAGTTGATTTTGAAGAATATCTCACCACTATGGTTTACTTCGATGATCTACGTGCACTGGGCTATTGAAATAAAGATACTGAGACACCCTATATAAACAATACATTGCTCTAACCGTATCAGAATTTGCCTCCGAGCAGCTCAAGTCTAAAACATAAATGCCTGGTGTGACGTGAGTATCATGTTAATTCTTATAGACAAGTAATATGAAAATTAGTTTACAATCTCCCTTTATACCCTTCTATCGCAGTACTCCCAACTTGTGAATATTGTCGATAAAATTTCAGCCTAATCCTAGCCCGCAATCGTAGAGTCAGAAACCACAGTCCTATTATTTCGGGACTGTGAGTCGTAAACCCGCAACATTGGATAGTGTTATTAATTTGTAACAACATGCGTTATTAAAACTTATTTCTTATTATTGAAAATTATAATACTTGCCATCTGTCATAATCCTTAGTTATCCTGAACCTCTTGAATCTCGCTTCTAACTCATGTGCGGAAAGAGATATGGTTCGAGTAATTCTTCCAGTTGCCTTCCTTTTCCCTTTGCCGTTAGGATTTGTGTTAGTCCTACCAAAGATTGGATCTATAATTCGTCTCAACAGAATTGTGCTCGACATACCCAAATGTATCAATACCTCTAAACATGTCAGATTTTCCAAGTGTCTGGGCGAATGCAACAGTAATTATTTAATGATGCAGATATGCCCATCAATATACCTACCTGAACTTGAGATAGTATAATACAAGGATAAGAGCTCTTTCATGAAAATATTATTTTATGCTGAGCTCAGAGAATTCTAATTTGGTGCTATCGGATCCAGAGCACCACTTGATCTAACACCACGACTCTGAAATTTATATAAAAATCTGATAGGATGGTTCTATGTCGTTTCACTGGCTACACTGGAAATTTAACAGAATTTATTACGTCAAGAATGTATCGAGTCATAACCTACCAAATTCTAGAATAAGTATCGTCGTCCAAAACCCAATACACTTTGCTGCCACTAGGCACAAGTAGCAAAATCTTTCAGGCTTTTTAACTTCTTTCTAATTATTTACGAGGACAGATCCTGGGGTTACCTTTTAAATAGAAATAAACATATAAATTTGTGAAACCTCAACTTTCATTATTAGGAGCGTATTTAGTTCTGAGCTTGGCGCAACATGCCCTCTATTTATTCTAAAATTCTCATGGGCCTCCCCTTAAATGGTAATTTATAAGGAGGAAACTAATTTTCGACATGATTTATGTTTTCTTCTATTTCTCAAAGGATTCCTAACGTCCAACCAACGCAGGTATAAAATTCATGTTCTTAGAGATACTATCACATTTCTAATAGTTTATTAAATGACATTTATAATTGAGTTAACTAGTAAAAGAAAATTCAGAAACTCCTCAATCATAAAAGAAAATTCTGCAACTCAAGAATCTTGACTAGCCGGTCTTATTTTGACGATAACTTTCAGCACAGACCCTCAATTGGGACACCACAAAGCCGTTGGAAAGTAGATTCGATTATCTTTCCAACGATATACTACATGATCAGTTTTATCTAACTAAACTGTTTCAGATATACAGAAACTCTTCAGCTGTGAGTGAGTTCTGCAGCAGGACAGTTTCGACCAACATGCAATGTTTCAGTCGTAACTTGAGATACAGATATCCGATTAGGACATGGTATGAACCGTTGGAAAGTAGACTTGATTGTCTTTCCAACGGTATAAAATATGATATAATATAACTCTAACATACTGATGAACTGAGCCCGAATTTACGGAGTATTCTGTTTAACAGATTTCTGCACATAATAGAAAGATTCTCTACTTTGCTCAAGATGATGATTTGCCCAGAAATTTTTACAAGAAAATATAGGGAAAAAGTAGATTGAATGCTACTTTAAATGACAGAAATTAATCACTATATATCATGAGGATTTCTCTAGTAATTGAGAAAATGAAATAGGTTTAGATCTAGATGAAATCTCCCTCACCTTTTCCTCGGCGTCGAAATCCGCTGAATCGCACTCCACCGTGTCCCAGTACCCACCCATCACGCCCCGAGGGGAACTCCGGCGGCAGCAGCTACAGCAGCAGCTGCTGCGCTCGCAGCTGAAACCCACAGCAGCAGCAGCTGCTGCTGCTCTACTGCTGCGGCCAGCAGCAGCTGCGGCAGCAGCAGTAGCAGCGGCTGCTGCTCTGCTGCCAGCAGCAGCTGCGGCAGCAGGGTCGCGGTGCTGCCTTGCCGCGAGCAGATCCGAGGCGAGGAGAGAGAGGCAGAGATTTAAATTAAAGTCTGAGGTGGGATTTTGATGAATTGAGAGTGAATTTCAAGAGATTTCACTTGAACTTTCATGGAGAAACCCTTAGGTTCAGCTGAATTTGGGGGAAGAAGGTTGAAGAGAGAGAAGGTAGGTGGGGAAAATGAGGGTATTTACTCATTTAACTTAATATATATGCCTATAAAAATTTTCTCCCAATTTGCCACTTGTCCCCATCTCCTACCACTCCACCTACTCCCATCCACTCACTCTCTCTCTTAAATAAAAATCTTGTATTAGAAAAAAAAAGTATTTGTATGTATTTATTTCAAACAAGAGTATGTATCCAATTCCACATACTAGTACATATACGTACCTACATATATATACATCCATACATGCCTCTAATTACATATCCATATCACATGCACTTGGTATATAAATATCTCTGTATGATAAATCCCATTTAGTCATGCACCCGTATGTACACACGTATTTACAATTATCAATATTTCATCCACTTAAAATTATCCCCACACAAATTTAAAATAAAATAACATTACAAGGAAATTAACTCAATCATCACCCCTAGTGATTCTGTATAATCTCTTAGATCACGGATTAAAATTTTAAATCAAGATTTAGAATTTCAGAGTGTTACACGAGCGGAGCTAGCCTATTGCGAGGCTACTGCTCCAAGCGGAGCAAGCTGCTACGAGACTATTGAAATCACCTAGAGGGGGGGTGAATAGGTGATGGCTATATGAAATATGGCAATAATGCGGAATTTAAAAGTCTACTTAACAATATGCTCAAATTAAAAGACTTGCAATATAAAAGACAATAAATAGTGCAAGAAATAAAGAGAGTTGAGTTTAGAGAAATTTGAGCAAACGCAAACACGAGGATATGTTTCCGAGGTTCGAGCCACGCTCTACGTCCCCGCCTTCACACTTGAAGGATTTCCACTATTGTTGATCCCACTGGATCTCCAATATAAGGACACACTTGTCCTATCTCTCGTGATGCCGCAACACCACTTGGAGCACACTAGCTCGCTTGAGGCCGATGCCTCTACAACTTCGCTCAAGAAGAAAATTGATCACACTTGATCACAAAAGGCTCACTTAGCACAATCCTATAACCAATATGTAGAGAGAGTACTTGGATTGTGAAGTGGAAAATGACCAGAGTGAAGTAGAGGGATTTGCTTCAAGTAGGTGTTTGGAAATTTTGTCTTTGATGGAAAATGAAAGACTTTTGAAAAACTTGTAAATCTTGTAAAAATTGTTATGCCAATTGTTATCTTATCATGTTGAAATGACCACCTATTTATAGGGGATGAAAAGACTAGGTAACAGCCAGAGAAATTCGTTGGGGTGAGATCCCAACAAAAAATCTGTCAGAAAATAGAGCTGTTGGAGTCTGTCAGACTTTTCTGACAACTGCCGGTCGACCGGGCGGGTCGACCGTCAACGGTCATATTTCTGACCGTTGAGGGAAAACGGTCGGCCGCTCGGTCGACCGAAACAAACAGAGAGCACTGACAAGTGCCCGGTCGACCCGAGCGGTCGGCCGACGTGCACACATGCACAGTCGTGCACGTCGGTCGACAGGGTCGGTCGACCGGTGACTGTCAGATCTGTTAAAACAGATTCTGAAAGAAGGAAAATTTTGGTTTGAACGATTTTGGTTTAGGAATCTATATATGAGGTTCTAGACCTTATAAAACTAAGAGTATGATCATATATCAATACTCAAACATGTTAGATCATTTTGATAAAAAATCCTTTTTAATAAACTTGTTTTTCTTAAAACTGGTTTTCCAAAACATGATATTTCTAAAACTAATTTCCAACTTAGTTTTGACAAAATATTTTGAAATAAAGATTCTTTTTAAACCATGAAGCAACCTAAGTGTGTGTGAGTGACAATCCCAAATAATCTACCTCTATCATCTAGGTTTTGACAAAATGTCTAAAAAGAAAAGTAAAATACAAATCTTAATCTTTTCTTCAATATCTTGATCCCGAAGCTTTCTACCGTGCTTGGCTTGGGAATGCAAATCTTTAACGGCGTCCAAACTTGTGAGTCTTGATAGTGGAGCCGTCAAATCAACTTGTTTTAAACCTGTAATTCTTTTAAACAAGATTGTTAAATACATAACTAAATATGGTTTGTTATCATCAAAATATCCATCGAAATATCGGGCTAATGGCCTTTGGGCCAACAATCTCCCCCTTTTTGATGATGACAAAACATATATAGTTATTACAAATATTTTGGGTAGAGACTTCAAGTGAAGCTCCCCCTCAACACATGCATATAATAAAAATATACTCAGGCATAGATAAATGGCGCAAATGAAAACAATCATACACATGTCCATGCCAGACATTACTCATGTCATAAATAAAAGATAACACATGTTCACAAATACATGTCCACAATAAAATACCAAAAAGGTGTCCAACACAAAATACAAAATACATCACACAAAATATAATAAACAACATATAAGCCCAAGTGAAGTCTCTCCAGAATATCTCTCCCCCTTTTTGACATCATCAAAAGGGGAAGTCACTCATCATCGTCGTCGTCCTCATCATCATCCTCCTCATCGTCATCCTCAGCATCACCTGCAGCCATCTCCACATCCTCATCATCATCACTATCCTCATCAGAAGAAGAAGCCGCCTCCTCTGGATCAATACCTGCAACACCTGGCTGTGGTGGTGAAGAGGCAGAAGGAGCCCTGACAGGAAATGGAGGACCGGAGGAAGGAAGCGATCGGGCAAATGTCGTGGGATCTGGACCAAGCATGTTGAGCTTCACAAAGAGTACCTCAAATTGCGAATCCACGAATCGCATGGAGTCAGCAAATAAGACATGTCATTGCGAAGTCCTTGAAAACGCGAGTCCATCTCCGCGCGATGTGATGCATCCGCCGCAGAAATCTGGGTCAGTCGCTGCTCGACCCAAAACTGATGCTCCTGGATCTGAGTACGAAGCTCAGATGAAATGAGGGCCTGAAGATCTGAAGATATGGAAGGCCCGGGAGCGGAGGAAGTCCCTGGGGCAGAAGAGGACCCTGGGGCATGAGCAGGAGGAACAGGAGGCTGCTCAGGGGCAGGAAGACGCGCCCTGGCTTGCATCCTCTTCAAAAGGATGCTATCCAAGTTTACTGATGGTTCAGTGGGAGACTCAGACGAAAGATAAAAACCCAGTTGTTTGAGGAGATAAGAGATGAGCATCCCATAAGGCAAATGCCTACCGGGCATACGGATTTGATCAGAAGCCATGTGTGAAGCTATGAAGCGGGGAATATTAATCTTAATGCCTCTCAGAAGGCAAAAGACTATCAGAGGAACAGGACCCCTAGCATGACTGTACTCTCCAGACTTAGATAAAATGTTGTAGAAAACAAATTTAGCTAGGACTTGGGCGGTGAAAGTGAACTTGTTCACCTCCTCATTCCTTACTAAACCGGGGTTGTCATCCCCGTGAATCAAAGTGGACGCGGTGAGCGCAGACTCACCGGCCGGATACTCGAAATCATGAAGATCAAAAGAGTATACATCAACTCCTCCATGAGAGAGATGCAACAAATTAGCAAATTTTTCTAGAGGAATGTCAATGTCTCTCCCTAGAACTCTAGTCCTAACACGGTTTTCCTCGAAAGCAAAATTTGAATAGAAGTAAGGCACGAGAGAGGTATAAACCGGTTCTCTAATGGCCATAAACTGGTCCAATAAATTATTTCTCAAAATATGAGGGATGTTAAGGTGCTCAAAGTCTTGGAGAATAACACATCTCCCAGAAATGATGGTTCTTTTAGACAGGAGGATATACCTATTCTCAGCAAGATCATTTACAAAAGGGCGTTTAGGTCTAGTGGAAGAGGATGAAGGAACTACAGATTTTCCTTTATCAGTTCTAGATCTCTTAGACATGATGAAATTTTGGTTAAAATTGAAGGATCTAGGTTAAAATTGAGAGATCTAGTTTAACAACAATTAGGGCTTGATCTAAATACAGATGAAACAAAGGATCTTGACAAGAGATAGATGAACACAAAACTAGAGAGCAAGATTTACCAGAAAAATCGAATTTTTACCTGAAAGAAGAAATCAAGAAACCTAGATTGAAAATTCCCTGAAAATGAACGAAGAACAGGACTGAAGATGATGATCCAGTGAAAATCCGAGAGTATGGGGCTTGGATTTAAAGTGGATTAGAGTGAGATGAGAGAAATAGAATTTTTAGAGAGAGAGGGAGAAGAGGGATCGCCGGTGAGAAATGAGAGAGAGAGAGAGAGAGAAACGGGCTTTAAATAAATGGGTAGTTGGCAGATTCTCGACGCACGGTCGATCGGTCCGGTCGATCGAAAAATCCCGAGAGCTCTGACAGACATAGCGGTCGACCGCAGCTATCGGCCGAAATTACCCGAGAGCTCTGACAGAGAAACGGTCGACCGCATGGGTCGGCCGGCTACAGAGAAGAATGAAAAATAATTCTTCCAGGCAAAGTCGATCGACCGGAACTCTGATCCGGTCGGCCGGTCTTGCCCAAAACCTGTCAGCAGCAAAGACCCTAAAAAATTAAAAAAAAATGTCTAACAAATAATAAGCAAGATATTTTCAACATACCAAATTTTAAAACATGATTTAAACTTTATTAGCTATAATTATCAACAAAATTTTACACAAAAATTTTTACTTTTTATTTTCCATATAAAACAAAGATTTAGAGATGTTGAAGCCGAATACCCTGTGAGGGGTTCTGAACTTCATCCTCGAGATTCCTCTAAATAAGAGTTGAGGTGCGCAATTGCCATCTCTAATGTATTTGCTTTAAATATGAATTTTAAATATTTATTTTAGTTTTGACAAAAACGTGTATATAGATATATATGATCAAAATTAGACATGTGGACACAACAAATATATATATATATATATATATATATATATATATATATATATATATATATATATATATATATATATATATATATATATATATATGACATAAATACAAGATATCAAACAAGGCATATACACAAGCATAATGGAAATGTAAGTTTACACTAACACATGTCAATGTAGCACAAAAGTAAACTAACAATCCTATACATTTGTACAAAATAAAAACTTTTAAATGGAGAGGTTACCGAACGAGGGCAATCTCCAAAATAGGTGCCTCCATGATAGCGATGCAAGCGCGATGTGATCTTTAAGCTTTGATGCATCCACCACCCGGGCACCGTCTCCCCTTAAGTCTTGGAGGATGAAGACCCACCTGTATCAACTAAATTGGGTGTGTCTTTTGGTACCCATATCTTTTTGGGTCCTTTAGGATTAGTACCGGGGCGAACCCAAACATGTTTATTATTCATGTTATGTTTAACAAAATAAATTTTTTCTAAATGGCCTTTGCGGCCACAATGCGTGCAAACATAAATCCTACCACTACCATACATGAATGCATGCTTATAAGTGTGTGCATGTTTCCGTGCATGTGTATGATGAGTGTGTTTCCCTTGGGTTACTCCTTTGGGAAATCTAGATGCAAATTTATTTAAGTCAAAAGCACATTTTTTAAGAGTTGAATCTAAAACATCAACCCGTTTTTGAATTTCAATAAAATCATTTTTATTACAAGATGCAATGGGGGTTTTCCCTTTACAAGCTAATTTATAGTTTTCAAAATCAATCTTTATTTTCTTAAAAGCATTAGACAAATCATTTTTCTCCTTTTCAACAATATTAATTTTATCTTTTAAAGAATCATTTTCTCTTTTAATTTCTTATTATAAGATTGAGAAATCTCATATCTATGTTGAAGTTCTTCAAAGAATTGTGCTAATTCATCCATAGTTAATTCATCATCATCTATGGAGTTGTCAAGTGTTACCTTAGATGCATCGTCTCCATGTGCCATGAAGCACATGTGTGCGGCGTCGTTCTCCTCTTCGGATTCCGACTCCGTGTCGTCCCATGTGGCCACCATAGCCTTCTTCTTCTTTGGGCCGTTCTTGGAGGTGGTAGCTTGGAGAGCGGGGCAATCGGCAATGAGATGTCCGATCTTCTTGCAATGGAAGTAAGGACCGGGCTCCTCTCTTTTCCTTTCGAATCTTCCTTGAGGTTTCCCTCTTCAGAAGTTGCTTTGTCTCCCCTTCTTGTAGAACATCTTGCCCACCTTCCGGCTGAGCATGGCAAAGTCCTCATCGCAATCTTCTGACGAGTCTTCCTCGTCATGGATGGTTGGAGTGGCTTTGAAGGCGAGTGCTTTCTTCTTTGGCGCCTCCCTTTCTTCTCTTACTTTCATCTCCATCTCATGTGTCTTGAGATTTCCGATGAAGCCGGAGAAGTCCATCTCCTCCCTATCGTTGAGCTCCTTGAGGGTGGTTGCCTTTACTTCTCAAGCTTTGGGAAGAGCTCTAATGACCTTCCTTATCTTTTGGTCATTGTCAATCGCATCACCTAAAGAAGATAAAGCATTTGTTATTTTGGTGAAACGAGTGAGCATGTCATCAATGCTCTCATTCTCAAGCATATAAAAATTCTCATATTGAGAACGTAGCAAGTCAATCTTAGATCTTTTGACTTGTGACGTTCCCTCATGAGTCACAATTAAAACATTCCACACTTCAAATGTGGATTTGCAATTTATGATGCGTGAGAGGTCATCTTCATTAAGGGCTTGTGTTAATGCATATTGTGCCCTAGCATTGGCCTCATAGTCCTTGGTGGTGTCCTCGGACCATGTTCTCTCATCGGTGAGAGGTTCTATAAATTCTTTTGTTATGGCCCTAGCAACCCTAACTCCTAAGGACTTAAGGAAGAGGTTCAACTTGACCTTCCAAATAGGGAAGTTCAAGCCATCAAATTTTGGTGGGGACTTGATGCTAGACAAATCAATTGAAGCCATGGATAATGAATATGATGCTCAACAAATGAAGAATGCAATAAATGATATATCCAAATACAAGGATCTCCCTAAGGTGGTTAAACCAAATAGTAGGGTTAGGCTCTGATACTAATTGAAATCACCTAGAGGGGGGTGAATAGGTGATGGTTATATGAAATATGGCAATAATGCGGAATTTAAAAGTCTACTTAATAATATGCTCAAATTAAAAGACTTGCAATATAAAAGACAATAAATAGTGCAAGAAATAAAGAGAGTTGAGTTTAGAGAAATTTGAGCAAACGCAAACACGAGGATATGTTTCCGAGGTTCGAGCCACGCTCTACGTCCCCGCCTTCACACTTGAAGGATTTCCACTATTTGTTGATCCCACTGGATCTCCAATACAAGGACACACTTGTCCTATCTCTTGTGATGTCGCAACACCACTTGGAGCACACTAGCTCGCTTGAGGCCGATGCCTCTACAACTTCGCTCAAGAAGAAAATTGATCACAAAAGGCTCACTTAGCACAATCCTATAACCAATATGTAGAGAGAGTACTTGGGATTATGAAGTGCAAAATGACTAGAGTGAAGTAGAGGGATTTGCTTCAAGTAGGTGTTTGGAAATTTTGGCTTTGATGGAAAATGAAAGACTTTTGAAAAACTTGTAAATCTTGTAAAAATTGTTATGTCAATTGTTATCTTATCATGTTGAAATGACCACCTATTTATAGAGGATGAAAAGACTAGGTAACAGCCAAAGAAATTTGTTGGGGTGAGATCCCAATAAAAAATCTGTCAGAAAATAGAGCTGTTGGAGTCTGTCAGACTTTTCTGACAACTGTCGGTCGACCGGGCGGGTCGACCGTCAACGGTCATATTTCTGACTGTTGAGGGAAAACGGTCGGCCGCTCGGTCGACTGAAACAAACAGAGAGCACTGACAAGTGCCCGGTCGACCCGAGCGGTCGGCCGACGTGCACACATGCACAGTCGTGCACGTCGGTCGACAGGGTCGGTCGACCGGTGACTGTCAGATCTGTTAAAACAGATCTGAAAGAAGGAAAATTTTGGTTTGAAGGATTTTGGTTTAGGGATCTATATATGAGGTTCTAGACCTTATAAAACTAAGAGTATGATCATATATCAATACTCAAACATGTTAGATCATTTTGATAAAAAATCCTTTTTAATAAACTTGTTTTTCTTAAAACTGGTTTTCCAAAACATGATATTTCTAAAACTAATTTCCAACTTAGTTTTGACAAAATATTCTGAAATAAAGATTCTTTTTAAACCATGAAGCAACCTAAGTGTGTGTGAGTGACAATCCCAAATAATCTACCTCTATCATCTAAGCTTTGACAAAATGTCTAAAAAGAAAAGTAAAATACAAATCTTGATCTTTTCTTCAATGTCTTGATCCCGAAGCTTTCTACCGTGCTTGGCTTGGGAATGCAAATCTTTAGCGGCGTCCAAACTTGTGAGTCTTGATAGTGGAGCCATCAAATCAACTTGTTTTAAACCTGAAATTCTTTTAAACAAGATTGTTAAATACATAACTAAATATGGTTTGTTATCATCAAAATATCCATCGAAATATCGGGCTAATGGCCTTTGGGCCAACAACTATCTCTAAGCTTCTGTGCGAAGCTAGCCATTTTGGCTTAAGTTAGCCAGTTTGGCTGAGTTTGAACTATCTGTTCAACTGTCTGCGACCTATCTATTAGAAGTGTCTATAAGTTAGACGTCGTACGGATCAGTTGAAGAGCTATCTAGGATTTTTTTTCTTTTAGAAGTGTTAATAAAACTCCTTTCAAAGTTTTCAAAGATCCTACAGGTGCCTTAGCTTGCTGGAGGGTTATTTATAGACATCACAGGGTAAGCACCACTAAAAATTAGCAAAAGCAGTTAAAACGGCCTATGAAGCCTAGTCAGCGAGGCTAGACAGGCTAGGCGTGAGCCTGTCGAAGCTTCCTGCGAAGCTATTACAGCCGTTCTTGGCTTTTTTAAAGGGCAAAACCCTCTTAATTGTCTCAACTTAATAGGGACATAATGGGTGTAACCACCCACTTAATGTGGGCATTAACCACACTAATGTAGTGGGAGTTATCTACTAATCATGCTCAGGGATTGAAGCGGTCAAAATGACCTAAAGCGTTGCCTACTACGAGGCTAATGCTTCGAGTGGAGCTAGCCTGCCGCGAGGCTAGTGCTCCTAGCGGAGCTAGCCTGCCGCAAGACTTGAGTTCCAAGCGGATCTAGTGAAAAGCCAAAGTAGAGAATCAGAAAGGGCATAAGGTGAAGTTGTTGAGATTAGATAATGGGGCTGAGTATATATCCTCAGAATTCAAGGAGTGTTTGGCTAGTAAAGATATTGAACACCAACTATTTCAGGGCGACTAGAACAAAATAGAGTAGCAGAACGCATGAATCAAACACTTACATAGCGTGCCCGCAATATGTGGTTACAAGCTGACATGTCAGAAGACTTTTGGGCAGAGGCGGTGAGTCATGCGAGCTATCTAGTGAACAGGTTACCATCTATAGTCATTAGTCTTCAGATCCCAGAATAGATATGAAAAGGAGAGTCGGTGGACTATTCAACCTTATGAATTTTTGGCTATCCAACATACAGTTTGGTTGATAGTCAAAAGAGAAACAAGTTGGAGTCCAAATAAAATAGGTGTTACTTCATCAGTTTCATCAAGGAAACCAAGGCATATAGACTTTGAGATTCAGAGAAGAAGAGTGCCTTTGTCAGCAGAGATGTGGTCTTTGATGAAGAGTCAATGTTATAAGAAAAGTCAAAGATAGAGGATAAGGCACAAGGTAGAGCTTCAGACAGTTCAGTAGATTCTTAGAGGAAGGAGTTTGAGTTTCAGATGACCCCAACAAGCCAGTCAGGTGAAGACTCCTCAGAATCAAATGGAGACAACCATGAAGGTACTCAAGAGCAAGAAGAGCAACATAGATTATTAAGACAGTCAGTCAGAGTTTCAGAACCACCAATCAGATCTGGCTAGATTGAGGACCAAGTCTCTTTTGCATTGGTAATATAAGCTGGAGACCCTAGCAGTTGTAAGGAGGCAGTAAAGGTGGACGACAGTGACAAGTGGGCCATAGCTATGGAACAGGAGATGGAATCTTTAGAGAAGAATCAAACATAAGATTTGGGGGTCTACTAAAGGATTCTTAGGCGATAGATTGCAGGTGGGTCTTTCGTAAGAGGAACAGTGAGCAATACAAGGCAAGGCTCATTGCCAAGGGGTATTCTTAGAAGGAGGGCATTGACTACAATAAGGTCTTCTCTTCTATAGTTAAGCATACATCTATTCGATTGTTGTTGACAATTATGGCTCAAGGTGATCTGGACTTGGAGCAGCTGGATGTGAAAACGTTTCTGCATGGTGAGCTAGAGGAGAGGATATACATAAAACAACCTAAAGTGTTCTTCAGGAAGGTCAAGAAAATAAGGTGTGTCATCTCAAGAAGTTCCTTTATGGGCTAAAGCAGTCTCTCATGAGTGGTACAAGCGGTTCGACTGATTTGTGATGAACAATAACTATACCCGATGTGAGTATGATAGTTTTGTTTATTTCAAGCAGTGCAATGATGATTTCACATTTTTATTGTGTGTGATGATATGCTGATTGCTACAAGAAATAAGACACATTCAAAAACTCAAAGCTTAGTAAAAAGAGGAGTTCGACATAAAAGATTTGGGAGAAGCTAAAAGATCTTAGGTATAAAGATCAATTGAGACAGGAGTACAGAAAAACTCTGACTATCCTAGGAGAATTATATTCTCAAGATGTTGAAAAGATTCAACGTGGCTGAAGTAAGACCGATCACTACTCTTTTGGCAGGTCACTTCAAGTTATCCTCTGGTCAGTGTCCAAACTCATGTCTTGAGTATCATATACGAGTGCGGTGGGATCACTGATGTATGCTATGGTCCGTACTAGGCCTGACTTAGTCTACCTAGTTAGTACAGTAAGTCAGTTCATGTCAAATCCAAGTAAGCAACATAGAAAAGCAGTAAAGTGGGTGTTATAATATCTGCGAGGGACTGCAGGATTAGACTTGGCATTTCAGAGGTTAGAAATATGAAAGCCTAAGATGTTACAAGGATATGTAGATGCAAATTATGCAGGAGATCTTTATCAGCGAAGATTTACTATGTGTTATGTATTCACTGTTGGAGAGAGAGAGGGTATTGCTGAGAAAGTTGACAAGGATCGTCGAGGGGTCGTCGAGTGATCGCCAAGGAAGTCGATGACGAAAAGATAAAGGGAACAGCAGAAGAAAGCAGCAGCAGCAGCAGGAAACAGGTTGTCCGGTCGACCGGCCCGGTCGACCGCCCGCAGTATCAGGAACTCGGTCGACCGACCCGGTCGACCGAGGTGCACAACGTGCACAAGTTGG
The DNA here is from genome assembly GCA_038442645.1 of Agave tequilana. Lineage (NCBI taxonomy): Eukaryota > Viridiplantae > Streptophyta > Magnoliopsida > Asparagales > Asparagaceae > Agave > Agave tequilana. Next base: position 39,441 of record JAVJIF010019276.1, read on the forward strand.
AGCTCGGTCGACCGCTCGGTCGACCGACTGAAGTGACCCAACTCTCTGTTGGGCACCCGGTCGACCGCCCGGTCGACCGGTAGAAGGGGTCGATCGATCGCCCGGTCGACCGACAAGCGAGTGCGGGCTGCGAGTGCAGGTTCGAAATCTGTTGTATTTAAGGGCTGTTGTTGGTTTCTAGGGTTTGTATCTTTGAGAAAGATCTGAAATCTGAAATCTGGGATTTTGCTGGAGCTCTCTTGTAATCAAAGAGGCTGCTAGCAATTGTAATCATCTTCCAAGTAAATTAATCTCTTTCTGGATTGCCCCGAGGACGTAGACATTGAGGTCGAACCTCGTTAAATTGTTTGTTTGCGTGTGTGCTTTCTCTGGTAATTGTTTTGTGCTGTTTGGGATTGTTCTTCGTGCTTGGGAGATTCAAGGGATCCTCATCAGGTTGTTGTCGTAGGCACAACATTCACAGTGCACTACTAGTTGGAAAGTAGAATTGCAAGATACCATGGTGCTTTTAACAACAGAGGCTGAGTACATGGCTGAAGTTGAGACATCTAAAGAAGTCTTGTGGCTGAGAAGATTGGTCAGTACATTTGGTATCATACAGGATTCAGTTCAGGTCTACTGTAATAGTTAAAGTACGATACATCTTGCTAAGCATCACAGATATCACAAGCAGACTAAGCATATTGATGAGAGGTATCACAGGATACGTCACTGCGTCATAGTAAAAAAGGTTATTGACTTGGTGAGACCAATACGAGGAAGAATCCGGCAGACATGATGACAAGGACCATCCCGGTGGAGCAGTTCAGAGCATCTCTGAACTTTATCAATGTTCTCTAAAAATAAGGTGGAGAATGAGCTCTTGGGAGGGAGCCATGTAAAGAAGAAAAAAGAGAGAGAGAGAAGCTTATACAATGATGTAGAGCCCAATATCTACAAGAGACTTATGGCATATGAGTCAAGATGGATATTGTTGGTATTTTATGTTCCTCACATCTATTAGAGAAGATTAGGCAACAAAGTGAAGGAAATTTCATAAGATTCAGCAGTAAGAAATGTGCACAAACATGCACATGCTCAGGACTATTGACAGTAATAGATGGCTGTCGACAGCGAGCCAGTGTAACTGTTAACAAACAGTCGACCGCAGAGCCAACAGAGACTGAGGACTTGTCAGTCTGTCGACAGTTGACATCTCAGCTGTCGACAGTTGCAACCCAATTGTTGATAGTTGATTAACTGCAAACCTAACAGAGAGTCAGCCAATCTCAGTCCGTTGACAGTCGGTCTAGGCCTGTCAACAGTTGCGGGTTTTTCAGTATCCGAGTTATTATTGAGATTTTGAAGAGGTTTCTGAATCTCTTCTTTCAGAGGCAGTTGATTGGGTGGTTAGGATGGTTTTGTTGAAGATATGAAAGGTCTAGATTTATTCTAGATATCTATAAAATCTCTAGGTTTGAGGGTTTTAAAAAATATGCTCAAGAGAGAGATTTTCACCTTGTATTGAGAGTTTAGAGAGAATCTATTGTAAACTCTTGTATTGCTTCTCAGATTAATAAGATTTTCTCTCCCTCCTCCCTCAAATCTTATGTTTCTTGATTTGCATTTGTGTGTTATTTCTCTTATGGTGATTTAGATATACTGCTTACTATAATAGATTGCTTGGGCTTTTCGCGACGTCTCTTACTGTTTGGTGATCCATATCACAACACATGAATCATATTAGATTCGTAACATACTAAAGAGATGAGATTACCTTTTTTTTCAAGCCAAAGCTTTGATTTGGGACAACTCTTCTTCATGTGTCCTTCTTGCAATTATTGACCTGATTAAGAGGTTCCTTTGCCTTCCTTGGCTTGTTTCTTTTCTTAAGTCGCCAAATAAGAACTTTCAATTCTTTTTTGAGTTGGTCTCCCTTCCTCTTGAACATACATGGCCAAAAGTTCATTAACTGACCATTTTTTTTTATGTGTACTATAGAAAATCTTGAAAGGTCCATACTCAGACGAAAGAAAGTTAAAGATGAAGTGAACCAAAAATGATTCAGACCTCTCAGTCTCCAATAACGTAAGTTGAGTAATAATATCTCTTATTTTCATTATATGTTCACGTACTCCTTTGATGCCATTGAACTTCATAAAAGATATATTTGCCATCAGGGTGCTAGCTAATGCCTTGTCAGAAATCTCAAACTGTTACTCAATATCTTTGAGATATTCCATCACTTTATCACGGTTAGGAATCGAACAACGAATACTTTTTCCAATATGAGACTTAATAAATATCAACTTAAGCTATTAGATCGCCTCCAATATTCATATGATGTTTTCTCAATTTGAGTGCTTGATTTCATAAGAATTGGGGCTCATCCACACGAAATGCTAAATCAAGGTCCATGCACCCCAATGTAAGGAGAAGAAAATTCTTCGAATCAGTATAGTTATCACCACTTCGAAAAGATATATGAAATGAATCAAATTTGGAACAGATACAGATTGAACTGCAAAATTAATAACAAAACTCACTAAACATGTAATGAAGAAAACAAAAAATCTACCCATGCAAATTAATCCCAATAACAAAAATCGACACGTCATCATAACCTTTCCTATGGGCGTAGAATATGATACACAAAGGATTTTTAAGATTATTTTATAATGGGACTGGTATTTTATTTTTCATACAAAAAATTTTAAACCTGTGGGCAACTAGAATTTTTTTAACATAATTTATTATCTCATTCTAATTAAATACAAAATATAATAATCACCGTGTGGGGTTAGATTACTATATTTTCATGTTTAATTACAATTATTGGTGTCATTAATTTATGTGATTAAAATTAAATTTTTTTGTCACTTAATATCATCATAATCAAGAATGTTGTGATAATTACTTAATGAATCAAACGTTACCTTAATATGACATCAAAAGTTGATTAAAATTAATGCCAATCATGATAAGTGGTGTCCAAATATTACTTACAAAAGAAAAACTTAATCTATGCATGATGTTCATATTCATTCAAAAATTCAATTTATCTCAAATAGATAAATATGGGAACAAAATCGCAAATTTATCTCAAATAGATAAATATGTTACTTTAGGATCTCATTACAAAGAGCCTCCTAAATTACAATATTACAGTTCCTGAACTAATTCGGTAAATCCTGAATTGCATAAAAGATCATGAAATTAATATGAACTATTACTGTAAATACTGAATTTCTACAGAACTGTAGAAAAGTCCCTGGATTCAGTTTTTATTTTCAGGACAGTAACAGAATGTAAATTTGCATTTGCCTAAAGTTACTAGAATACTAACAGTAAGCCTAAAATCTAAAGAATTAATTTTCTTATATAATTCTATTTTATCAAGGATTCTAATATAAAAGGGAATCAAATATTCCAACATACTAATAATTAGAGTTATCTTCATTCTTCAATAATTAATAAAATAAAATCGAACATACATTCTATTAGAATATGTTATCAACTAAACAGACAATAAACTTCATTTTGCATCGTACAAAATTTTCAGTCGACCACATATTGTTGGAATTGAAGAATATAAATGCGAATCTTTGAGTTGAATTATGGCGAGATCCGTTGATCGAATCAATTGGATGATGGTTGGAGTGTGTTCTCCTTCCATTGGGGATGAACGTGGTATATTCACATGTTCAATTCCGACTTCGAATGAATGAGATATTCAAGTCTAAAGATTGCCTAATTCAAAGCCAAAATGGGACTAAACTGTTGGAATGCCAACAGTTGCGACTGTTGGACTGCCAACAGTTGTGACTGTTGGGTGGTTCAGTTGGGCAGCCAACGGTTGTGACTGTTGGGTCGAAAGGTTGCAACCTTTCGTTGGGTTCGGACCCGTTGGCCCCTCCTGGAGCGCTATAAATAGCGCTCCGCATTCTCAATTGAAAACACACCAACAGAGTTTGAACACTCTCTCTCTCTATACTGAGTTCTGAACTGTTCTTCCAACGTTCTGAACTGTGCTTCCAGCGTGAAGTGGGAATCCGCGACTTCCAGCGTGAATCCGAAGCGACTTCCTAAAAGGAGATTCTGCCAAATTATTCTGAAAGAGGAATCAGAAAATTCAACATATTCTTTTATAAGAATTGTTGTCAGAATCTGGTACTTCTGAAGAAAGATATACTTCAACCTTCCTTCGTCCTCAACAGTGGGTGCTCCTCCAGAGAGTAAAGGCAAATATTCGTTTGAAATTTGTCCTTGTACCGCTGCTTCAAAGATCCTGTGAAGGTACTGGTTGACTACGGTTCGACCGTACGGTGATTTGGTAGTGCAATCCAAATACCGTGAAAGAGTGTTGTATCTTGGGAGACCAGCGTCCATTATCCCGTTAGCACCAGTGCGGGGGACGTAATTGTCTTAAGGAGATTCGCTTTAAGCGTACCTCACTCTAAATACTGTATAAGTGGATTAAGTCCTTTATACAGGGGATATACTTTACAGTATATCGAGACTGACTTAGATTCAGTCTAATTGGTGCTTTAACCAAGGAAGAAAATTGAAAGGCGGTTCTTAAATTAAGGAACGTTCTATTGAACGGAAAACCTCCCACCTGATATTTGCCGACCTGGCCAATTAGATTGTTGATATCTCAGTGATCTTGATTAGTTGTCAGATTGATTCTTGTTAAGCAGAATATCCAACAATCTTAAGACAATTACTATTGAAGTTTCTTACTTCTGTTCTGCTTGAACTTGCAGACGATGTCTGAGACTAATCAAGATAGCACAAGCAAGGCACCAAACATGCCGTTACAAGCTTTGATGCCAACTCCGCTTCCTAACCCGAAGCCAGAGAAGCCAGAAAAATTTGATGGCACAGAATTCAAGAGGTGGCAACAGAAGATGCTCTTCTACTTGACCACTCTTCATCTGGCCAGATTCCTACAAGAAGATCCACCAGAGCCTGCAACTGATGCATGGACTCAATGTGACTTCCTTTGCCGAAATTATGTTTTAAATGGACTGGATGACTCTCTTTACAATGTCTACAGTCCTATCACAACGGCAAAGAAGTTATGGGCCAGTCTTGACAAGAAGTACAAGACTGAGAATGCTGGTACCAAGAAGTTCGTCGTAGGACGATTTCTGGAGTACAAAATGGTGGACAGCAAGACTGTATTCAGTCAGGTGCAAGAGTTCCAACTTATCTTGCAAGAGATAGAAGCTGAAGGTATGATCCTACCTGAAACTTTTCAGGTTGCTACTATCGTGGAGAAACTCCCACCTGCGTGGAGAGATTTCAAGAACTACCTTAAGCACAAGCGAAAGGAGTTAAAGTTGGAAGATCTCATTGTGAGGCTTCGAATCGAGGAGGACAACAGAAAGTCCGAGAAAAGGAGCAGTAAGAACTCCTACGAAGCAAAAATCAATGTGATCGAAGACTCAAAGGGGAAAGCGTCTACTTCCAAAGGCTTAAAGCGGAAGAAGACTTCCCAGGGGTACAAAGGCAAGGTCCAAAAAGGTAAGAACATGCGCTTCAAGGGAACCTGCTACATCTGCAACAAAGAGGGGCATAAGGCGAATGAATGTCGCAGCCGTCTCAAAAAGAATAAGAAAAGCCACCCACAGGCAAACTTGACCGACCATGAGTCTCCAAGCCTTTCAACTGTGGTGTCAGAAGTGAATCTGACAACCAACAATAAGGATTGGTGGGTAGACACTGGGGCTACTCGGCACATCTGCTCTGAGAAATTATTATTCTCTGAATATCAAATACTAGAGCAAGATGAGCAACTATTCATGGGAAACTCAGCCGTCTCAAAGGTTGAAGGAAAAGGCAAGGTCATCCTGAAGTGGACATCGGGGAAAGAGCTTACTCTTAACGATGTGCTTCATGTTCCAGACATCCGCAAGAATTTGATCTCCGGATCAATACTTAGTAAGAAAGGATTTAGAATGGTGTTTGAATCCGATAAATTTGTACTTACTAAGGGAGGGATGTATGTGGGAAGGGTTATCTTGTTGATGGACTTTTTAAAGCCAATGTTGCAGTGGTAGATAAAAAGTCTGTGTATTTGTACCCGAAGCTTATAAATAAAGGAAAATCTTCTGTTTATTTGCTTGAGTCTCCTAATTTGTGGCATGCTAGATTAGGGCATGTAAATTACAAGTCATTAAAGAACTTGTCTAATCTGGGATATATTCTTAAACTCAACTTGAAAGAAATTTGCAAGTGTGAGATTTGTGTTGACGTCAAGTTGGCGAAAAATTCATTTCACTCAATTGATCGAAATACAGAACATTTAGGGTTAATTCATAGCGATCTGTGTGACTAGAAATTTATGCCAACTAGAGGCGGTAAAAAGTATTTCATTACTTTTATCGATGACTGTACAAGATACTGTTATGTGTATCTTTTAAGCAGTAAGGATGAGGCAATAAATATGTTTATAACATATAAGGCCGAAGTTGAGAATCAACTCAACAAGAAAATTAAGATTCTAAAATCCGATAGAGGCGGAGAATATGAATCAAATTATTTTAGTGAGTTATGTGCTAGTTTTGGTATAATCCATCAAACTACAGCACCATACACTCCTCAGCAAAATGGAATTGCTGAACGGAAGAATAGAACTTTGAAGGAGATGGTCAATTCCATGCTCGTAAGTTCTGGAGCTCCGCAGAACTTGTGGGGGAAACTCTATTAACTGCAAATTATATTATAAATAGAGTACCCCATAAGAAACTTGGTCTTATACCATTCGAGTTATGGCATGGAAGGACACCTTCCTACCATTACCTCAAAATGTGGGGGTGCCTTGCAAAGGTGCTGGCACCATTACCTAAAAAGACTAAGTTGGGAGCAAAACTATGGACTGGATATTCATAGGCTATGCCTTGGATAGTAGTGCCTACAGATTTCTGGTTCATAAATCAGAAATACCAGATATTCATGTAAGCATGATTATCGAATCTAGAGATGTTGTGTTCTTTGAAGACATCTTTCCATACAAACGGGAAGCAGATAAGACTTCTGGGAAAAGAACACATGAGATGGCATTCAGGGACGAAAGCCCCAAGGAACCGACTGTAAATGCGGAAATTGAACCAAGAAGAAGTCAGAGATCTAGAATCTCAAAATCTTTTGGTCCAGATTTCATAGCATAAGCTATTGAAAGCGAGCCTCAAACATTTAAAGAGGCTATGTCAACCCCAGAAGCACAAAATGTTATATACAATGGTAAGTCTAGACATATTCGTCGTAGACATAATACCGTGAAGCAGTTGCTCTCAAATGAAATTATCTCTATTGACTTTGTATCGTCAAAGGATAATTTAGCGGATCCGCTTACTAAAGGTTTAAGTGGAGAGCGTATAAACTGCGCATCGAGGGGAATGGGTCTAAAAGCCTAACCTTACCGAGTCAGCTTAATGGAAACCTCACTTAGCGACTGGAGATCCCACGGACTAAGTTCAAGAGGAAAAACTAGTTATGATTGACTCAGCAAGTAAGTACTTAGGAGCTTGACTCCAATCCATTCCTAAGGTGCACATAAGTGCTTTTCTACAAGTGGATTAAGGATAAGCTTAACGCTTTTAATGATGCCTATATCTTGTTACTAAACAAGTGGAGTAGAGTAGACTACTCTTAATAGGTCCATCACCTATGTGAGTATAGAGTTGGGTCGGCTCTTTGGGAATTTCTATGGAGGCTGTTATTCCCTAAAGATACTCTCTGAAACCAAGAATGTCCAGGGCCAAAACGGACACAACCGAGAACTAAAGTTGATTTGGAAAGTCACTGTGTGAAGCTTGTTGACTTGGCTTACACTAACGGCTAACAGTTCAAGACCTAGTTCACTGATTAGCCAGTAAGTCCGATAAAGCTTTCGCTATGGAAGGTTCAAGACCTAGTTCACCTATCCTTATGCAGTTTCTTTTCTCAAGTACCTTTCACAATAGAGTTAGTCTCTTTGTGTGTCATTTCCTTGAATCTCCATTCATTGTGGGGGATTGTTGGAATTGAAGAATATAAATGCGAATCTTTGGTTGAATTATGGCGAGATCCGTTGATCGAATCAATTGGATGATGGTTGGAGTGTGTTCTCCTTCCATTGGGGATGAACGTGGTATATTCACATGTTCAATTCCGACTTCGAATGAATGAGATATTCAAGTCTAAAGATTGCCTAATTCAAAGCCAAAATGGGACTAAACTGTTGGAATGCCAACAGTTGCGACTGTTGGACTGCCAACAGTTGTGACTGTTGGGTGCTTCAGTTGGGCAGCCAACAGTTGTGACTGTTGGGTCGAAAGGTTTCGTTGGGTTCGGACCCGTTGGCTCCTCCTGGAGCGCTATAAATAGCGCTCCGCATTCTCAATTGAAAACACACCAACAGAGTTTGAACACTCTCTCTCTCTATATTGAGTTCTGAACTGTTCTTTCAACGTTCTGAACTGTGCTTCCAGCGTGAAGTGGGAATCCGCGACTTCCAGCGTGAATCCGAAGCGACTTCCTAAAAGGAGATTCTGCCAAATTATTCTGAAAGAGGAATCAGAAAATTCAACATATTCTTTTATAAGAATTGTTGTCTGAATCTGGTACTTCTGAAGAAAGATATTCTTCAACCTTCCTTCGTCCTCAACAGTGGGTGCTCCTCCAGAGAGTAAAGGCAAATATTCGTTTGAAATTTGTCCTTGTACCGCTGCTTTAAAGATCCTGTGAAGGTACTGGTTGACTACGGTTCGACCGTACGGTGATTTGGTAGTGCTATCCAAATACCGTGAAAGAGTGTTGTATCTTGGGAGACCAGCGTCCATTATCCCGTTCGCACCAGTGCGGGGGACGTAATTGTCTTAAGGAGATTCGCTTTAAGCGTACCTCACTCTAAATACTGTATAAGTGGATTAAGTCCTTTATACAGGGGATATATTTTACAGTATATCGAGACTGACTTAGATTCAGTCTAATTGGTGCTTTAACCAAGGAAGGAAATTGAAAGGTGGTTCTTAAATTAAGGAACGTTCTATTGAATGGAAAACCTCCCATATTTGCCGACCTGGCCAATTAGATTGTTGATATCTCAGTGATCTTGATTAGTTGTCAGATTGATTCTTGTTAAGCAGAATATCCAACACATATAATATCTTTAAGCGCATCCAATCTATACAGAGTAATAACCCGAAAGAAATAAAATTTTATCTTTCTACTTTCTTTTATTTTATCTTATCATGCATGTTTAAAAATATAGAGATAAATTCAATCATGAAAGAAAGAAATTCAAATCCTTTCAATTAAACAAGAGAAAAGGATCAAATTAATCAAGGCTTTTGTTTATGTTTAAATATTCATTGATTCAACAATGCAAAGAATCAAAAGAATAAATTATCTTTTCACAAGATAAGATTGAACCAATTGCTAAACTAGAGATATTAACCTGATACCAAACGTTAGCAATTTTTCAAAAATGTAAACACTTAAAATTTAAAGGAATAGATCGTACCTTCAGTCATAGCAATTAAATTCAAATTCTTATTGTAATAAAATGAAGAACACTAGAATTTTGAGACTCATTGGCTAGTTTATTCAAGATCTACATTCATGAAAATAATAGAATCTCACACACTTTCTTGTAAAAAAGAGACTCTTATCTTTTAAATAATATTTTCTCTTCATTCCTCTTCCCATCAAAAAGATATATAAATAGGAGTAAGATGAGTAGTTATAATTCCACTCAATGTTTCCTCATATTTTAGAAAAAATAATTGTTAATGGGTTTTATTTTAAATTTGTATTGGGCCAAAATAAACTGAAAAATAGTTATTTTATCCATCAAATAAAATAAGCCCCAACATATTAAAGTTGGAGGTTGCATCGTGCTTCAAAATAATATACGAGGCAATTTCTTGAAAGGAGCCGTAAAGTACATAGTATTTTGGTGCAATATTATTCCCCACTAATAACTACCAATTTTAGTTTCATATTTGGTACCATAATATTAGTAGATGTTTATCCATATCTAATCTAATTAAATTAAAGAGTTGCTATCATATGGTACTCAATGTTCGTTAAAATCTCTATTATTAGATGCTACATATTTGAACACATGATATTGTTACTTAATATTATAAGTTGAAGTCAACTTTCACCCAGATACTTTTCTGGAATTTAAACATTTTTTTTATGATTTGGAGACAGTAACACAAGGCTTACATCTGTTTTAGCTGCAGGAAAATTAAAACCTAATTGGTACGAAAGCTCCACGAAGTTATTGATAATAGTAACCAGTAGCAGGGAATCTTATTAGAATATAAAAATATTATTTTTAAATTTTATTATAATTTTTACAGTTCTAGTGTAGTGACAGAAACTCTAATATAATATCTGAGTAGGCATAATTTTTATTAGACGTGCATAAAAAACATGTTTCTGTTTGGAGAAAATTCTCTCTATTTTTTGTACGATAATAAATTGTAGAAGTGTGATTTCACGAGGATATCCATTCTTTAACTTTAATTTCTCTTGATTCAAATTGGAAAAGAAGACTGCTAATTGCAATGAGTTCTCAACAATCCCATAATCAAGATCATGTCACATTTTGATTCATCACATTTTTTTTTTTTTTTGATAATCAAACAAAACGAAACAAAAAAAGAAAACAAAATCAGCAAACTACAAGTTAGCCATTGACACTCTCCGAGAAGGGGTCGGTTCTCATTTCGCCGAGAACTTCTATGTCCTACACTGTGATTTTGAATTCAAATTGACTAATGAGACAAGCTGAGAGAAATCAACAACAGACTTTTTTTTTCCTCGCTATTTTTTGTCGAAGTTGTTCCTTTTGTGGGAATGCTTCGAGAGAACGGATCCAAGACGCTTGAATGAGTAGTTGCTACTTCAATAGGACAGCATCAGACACGGCAGGGCAGTGTGCCCTCCAAAATCTCACCCATTCTCTCAACCTCAAACATCAGCAAGATGAGCTGGATCAAATTATTTCGTGGATTGAATTAATTTACTTGACTGTCACTCAATCAAACTAGAAAGACAAACAGCAAAATATAATTGGTGGGGGTGGGCAACAGAAGGCAACCCCTCAAACAAAGCTTGTGGCCAATGTGGAAGCTACAATGAGAGAGAATTGAGAAAAGGCAACACGCACAAGTGAAGGGGCAAGCCAAGCAACATGTTATCACAAGAGAGACCCACACTCAATTTCCTTCATAGATTAGTTCAAAAGAGAACCCTTTGCAAAAAGGACTTGTTGCCTTTTGATTGGTTGAAGGGGCAATGGGGAAAGAGGGCACACTTGGCTAATGAAGGACACATGGACTAATCACTAGGGAAGTTGGACTAAAGGGGATTTTGATTTGGGTATAAATTATTCAGTTGATACACACATGTAGACTTGGATTTTGATTGGAGAAGTTTGGTTGTGGATAAAGCTAACTTCATTATCTAGGAACTAGAGAGCAATGATTTTGTCGATGTGGCACTATCTCCTATCACCCACCTGTAGTCTCAAGAGAGGACTAAACTTACAGGGCTTTTCTACAAGATGCGGGGCCCACACAGTCAGACTGAGAGACTCTGATACCATATTAGAAATTATGGGACTATCACCCAACAGATCACACCTATATGTTTTGGTTATGGTTTATATTTCGACCACGTATAAAGCTTAATTATTAATCTATGATTAATATAGTATATGTAAAGAAATAAATAGAAGAGAAATTGTGCATCTTTAAGAACCTTGCAAAATCAAGTCTTTGTTGACCATATAGGTTTTCTCACACCTCATCACCCTTTGATTATATTAGAAATTAATTGGGTCAACCCTCTTATTTTAATCAAGATATCTTTTCAATCTAAATTTTAATTGTTTTGTACGTGAATAATTTAATTAAAAAAATCTCACAAAATTCTTAAAATGCTACCACATTACCTATCTTTTTTTTTTTTCTTTTTTTCGCAAAACTAAAACTACATGTAGCTTCAAGCATGTCTCATTAATTGGGTCAACCCTCTTATTGTTTTAATTTCTCTTGCGTGTCATGTTATTTAATTGCTCGGAAAAGAGGAAAAAAAAAAAGGTAATGGAGCTGTTTGCACATGAGACGACAAGATGAAATATGGGAATTGTGATGATAAAAAATGCTCTCCCTCCACTTGAAAATGTCTTCAAATTTAGGAAGTAGGAAAGAAAGAAAACGCTTACATGGCAAGTTCTTAGTTATTTCCTTTGAGAAAACTTCTTCATAGGAAGACAAATGGTGTCCCTAGCTGTAGTTGTGCCTTTTTTAATGTACGATCATGTTTGCTAATTGATTGATTAATTATTGATAGAGAGCACAAAAAAGATAGACATAATTGATCACTGGATGATTTCATTGCATGTATCTTGTTTCATGGCATCTGCATCAGTCTTAATATCATTAGCTTTGATTGTAAACATCCAGTGTGTTTCTCCCCAACTTGTTGGCATTTTGGTGGTTGCTCGTTACACTACTAAAAAGCAACTCAGGAGTCTCTGGACCTAACACCAGTTCCGGAACTGACGGTTCCCCGTTCCTCCATATGAGAAACTGAAACCGGAACTGAACAGTGTAGACATGTTCCGATCTGGTTCTATTTTTTTTTTTTTTTATCTTTCTTCTGATTCCTGCCGGTTCAAGAGCCGGAACCACCAGTTCTGTGAAACCAGAACCGGACTGGCTATGGTCCGGTTCCGTTTTGGTTTGGAACCGGCGGCCCGGTTTCAATTCGGTTTTCGGGCTACAATTCCGGTACTGGTTCGCTAGTTTGAACTGAACTGTGATCAGGTCTAGGAGTCTTTTTTTTTTGTCATTCTCATCCTTTCTTTCTCATGCGCCTACAACAAGCCCAAGGGGTGGCAATGGGTCAGATTCACGTAGATCTAATATATATTGGTGGGTTCTGCGTGAAGATCCAAACCCACTAACAAAGCTAGAATAAAGTTTCAGATACTTAGATGTAATTCTGAGGATGTGAACCCAAAAATTCAAGTCCGATTCATATCAACATATCAAATTATAGAGCTCTATTGTCGCCCTACTTGTGGGTAGAGCTTCACGTTTTTTCTTGTTGGATGCATGATTCGTGATTATTCCAAGTCCAACACTTCTAAGTCTATCACGAATTTTTTTTTCTTCCTTTTTATGTACTTTCTTCACCGTTTACTCTAAAAAAAAAACACCCTCAAGTTTGTACAACTCAGAGATTAATCTCTCTCTCACACACGCGCGCGCGCACGCACACAAGCAGCTAGCATCTATTTATCTTAAAATAGGACATTGTAATCGTGTGCATGATGCTCTAAAAGAATTCGTGTTCACTAAATTTGATCATAACCCATGATTTGAAACAAAATACTTAAGATTGATCAACTAGCTATTTTTGAATATTTAGGACACAATCAAATGAAAAAGAACATGAAAGCAATTGGTGACTCCTCCATGGAATTGGGAACTAATGATAATGCCAACATTGGCACCACCAATCAAGGAAAAGCAAATAAAGATTGAGGACGTAAACCATTTCCTTTGTTTTGGTTACTAAAATCTTATATATTTTTTGTTTTGAAAGGATTATTATTGTGTTATCTCGTAGTGCGACTCATACCCTTCGCACAATTAATATAAAAACTTGCCGACTGTTTCTTGACGCATTCAATTCCGTGTACTCAATTTGAAATTTTTAATCAAAATACACTCATTGAATTAGTTGAGATAGTCACTAATACAGTACAATTTGATGAGCTAAATTTGGTCATAATCTCAATTAGGTGTGGAGTTTAAATCAAGGAAATTAACAAGAGTAGAAAATTGTCCAACTACTTCAAGATGGGTCTTTGTGGTGCATGTGACACGCGAGAAATTTTAGATCATACTCAAACTTTGTTTGGTGACCCACATGACCATATGCATGCTTGGAAAAATGCAAATCACATGGTTTATTGTAGGTCACATGGTTTATTGTAGGTTCACATAGAACTTTATTTTATTTTTTCTTTTCTTTTATTTCTTTTCCATTTAGCTTTTTTTTTTCTTTCTATTTTAGTGAGAAGCTAGGGGACTCGCCTGTTTTGTCTGGAAAAAGTGGATATAGTGAGGTCCACTGTCAGTTTTCTCTTAGGATTCAAAATCCTCTTTGTTTGCAATTTTTAAAAAACTAGAAAAGTCATGCGAATGTCGGCAAAACGTCAGCAAAATCGCAAAATCTCCATTTCTCTTTCTCTACAAAAATACTGTAAATTGGGTGGAAAACTAACATCGTGAAGCTCACCAATCAAGAAAACTGTTCCAGTGAATCTCACTGTTAGTTTTCTCATTTTGTTTTCCTAGCTAAGCAGACCCTTATAAAAGAAACTACTCAAACGACTATCACCTTCTTCATGCCTCAGGCCACTGCTCACCACAGGGTTCGCCGCTGCCGAGAAGAACCCCTGCCAGTGACCGTTTCCGACGAGTCGCCATTGCAGTCGTGTCAATATCAAGAAGGATACTGCTCGGCTTCAGATCACAATGAACAACGACGTCTCGCACTGAGAGTGGAGAAAGTCCAAAGCGGCGACGGCATTAATGACTACATTCAACCTCTGATTAAGGCTTAATTTTTTCTGATCATGTTGCTGATTCTTGTTGCAATAAAGCCAATCATCTAAACTTTCACTGGGCATGAATTTGGAAACCGATACCTTGAAGCTAGTGCCTCTGAAATCCACATTGAGCTCAACTGTGGTGATCCTGGCCAGCTTTCTGCGTCAAATATTTTTCGAGGCCTCACACTCCGGCATAAAGCTCTTGCGTGCTCCTCGTAGTTGAAGGTTTTACCACCTTCCCACCAACATCCTGCATGCGATCATCATCATCATCCTGCTGAGGATGAGGTACTGCTCTCCTGCATCTTGAAGAAGAAGAGTAAAGCTCCGTTTTCCGCTAAAATTTATAAGAAGTCTGTTAAGAAAAGTTGATGTTACACTCTAAGAATTGACGATGACACTGATGAAAAACTGCTAAATCAGACTTGGCTCAAAGACAACATCATTCTGGAGGAGATCAAGAGACGGTTAGGTCCCAATTTGTGATCGTAACGCCTTCAATCTTTGATGAGGAATCACGCAGTTCTTTATCTTGTCATGCCTTAACTTATTCAGGAGATTTAGTATTTTGTTTCAGCTTTATTTGAGTAGGTGTTTTAGCTTTATTTGTGTTCCTTTGTGGGCGTTTAGTACCACATCGGTTATTTCCTAATAGTCCTCTTTTGTAAAGCCTATATAAGGCCCCTTAAACTATTGTATTGGAATGAATGAATGATCAAAACTTTTTCACAAACTATCTGAGTAATTCTTGAGTCTCTTTTGCTCTCGAGTTTAGGGTGAGAAGCCCGTGCAAGGGGTGGAAACCCAAATTTTATCTTATCCTCAATTTAAATTTTGGTTACGATTTGAAGGTGATTGCGATCCAGGTGGTTTTACATCATTTTGGTATCAGAGCGCTGGTTTTCAATCCCCTTCAAATATTATCTTTTCCAAATTTTCTTCCAATCTCCAACCCTAGTTCTACATCAACTCCAGATTTAGATCCATTCAAAAAAAAAAAGATTACACTGTTTCAAAATATATATATATATACAGTGAAAAAATCATCATCGAAAATCCCTCAAAAAAAATCCCTGAAAAATTCCCAACCAGCACTGTTCATCTTCCCCAAAATCCCTGCACACCCGATTGTTCATCAAATCCTATTCCTAGGGTTTCGCTGCCGCGCCGCCGCTCTCCGATCAGTCACCCCAGATTTCATTGACGAAGCTTCACCTCTCGATCTTCCGTTGCCGTCGGCGAACACCACCGGATCCCCACTTCGTCGTAGGCGTCTTCCACGCCATCATTCGCTGCAGTCATCGCCGCCCTCCACCACGGAAGTCGACGTCACCGAAGATCTCCAACATCCTCCCGCCCTCTACGGCACCGCTGCGACACCAGACGATGCCGACAGAGTTCCCGTCCTCTCTGCCCTCAGTTGACCTCACCGCTGCCACCTCCGACCTCGGCTCCTTCCTCGTCTTGTCAGCAACCAGATCCAGACAACAAAGATCACCCGAAGCTTTCCACCACCCGTCGAAGCAGCCGCCATCGCCTTCGCCTGTCGCCTCCAACGTCAGATCCGGGCACCAATGCCTATTCTTCTCCGGCGCCTCCGACTGAAGCAAGACGCCGGTCACTGTCTCCGTGCATAGGGCCAGGCCCTAAGGGCAGATCGAAGGAGGTGAACGGGCTCGCCGGCGCTCCTCGGTCCTCGTCTTCAGTCGTGCCTCCGCTCGACGAAACTGTCGTCGCTGAAGATCTCCGCCACGACGAGCTCAGATCGCCGCCACTGTCTCCGCCCTTGAACTGAGTCACCGCCGTCGTCGCCGTTCCCACTCCATCTTGCCCTAGCCGACAGCGAAAGAGGAGAAAGGGGATCGAGTGAGGGTGGCGGGTCTAATCAAGTGAAAAACCCGTTCCCTTTTATTTTTTTAAAAAAGGGGATTCTTCGCGGATCCGGGTTGGGAGGTTCGAACCCAAACCCGACCCGAATCACCCACAACCTAACCAGGGAGTTCAAGTCCGGTTCAGAGTTGATCTGATTCAACAGGACTCAGGCCCATTTGATTCAAGCCCAATTGACTCGGCCCTGATCTCCGTGACTCAGTCCGAGTCAACTCAGCAGTGACTCAGTGCAATACGATAGCAACTCAGTGGAACACTGAGTCAGCTCGGCCCAGTTACTGAGCTGACTGAGTCAGCACAGTCCAGGTTCAGCACCTAACTTCCAAAGGCCGTTCAAGGCTTGTTTCAAGTCCAAATCGAGCCGTTTTCGAAGCAGTGGATTCGTGACAACCAGTACTACGCTCCTACAGCAGTCACAATCTGATTCAAGCTCCGATCGCCTTCTAGATTCAACTCAGTAGATCAGCGCACCACAGTTCACAGCTTGTGTCAACCCCGATTCGGGCCCGATTTGCACCATTCTCGAGGCATCCAGCTTTCACTTCTTATCACCGCTATCCAAGAGTCTTGTGGGCAATCTTAACTCTTCAGTGTGAATATTTCTCTGAGGAATCTTCGAGAATTTTGCGTTTGGGCGTGAACAACTCCCCCTCAGGTGATATCACAACTTGACCTAATTCGTTAACTGTTGATTACTTGCAATTACTATACGATTGCTATAATTTGTTGGTAGAAATGCTATTTGCTTCGATATAGTGGTTGCATCTTTTCATCATTTTAGGAATGCATTTTATTTACATTTAAAGCTTAAACTTTAGGGAATTTTGTTTAGTGCATACATTTAGTTTAATTGACTTTAGGGCTCTCCATTGCATCTGCTTGCTTGCTTGAGTCATCATGACTAATCAGCATTATAGGGACTCCTACTTAGACCAGCTACACAATCTCCATCAGGGTCATATGTCCGTTCATGAGTACATTACCATATTTAAGGACTTAACCCATCGTAGTGAAGTGAGAGAGCACCCTTCTGAGACTCTAACTAGGTTTATTTGGGTTTACGGCCTAAAATAAAACGTGCTATGATTACTGGCCCCTATGACTTAGACACTGTTGAAGATGCCTTGATGTGGCATTAAGATTGGACTTGACTTTCAAAACGCTGGTCAATGCCAAGGTCAAATGTTCTAAATGTAAGGGCTATGGACATTATAATTATCAGTGCCCCTCAGAGAGTCAACATGTTAGGCCTGTGCCCACTAATGAAGTTGATAATTCGAAAGCTGTTAAGGATGACCAAGTTTCTTCTAAAACTCTTAATATAATTAAAGACATAGCAGTTGATTCTGTCACACAGATTAGTGATGAAATTCACCTGTCTTCTGATAGTGCCAATGATGACGTGGACGAGACAGTTGAGCCTAATATACCCACTGTGCCTAATCAGCCATTCGAGTTTCCTTGTGTTGAACCTAGTTTTATGGTTATTCCAATCAATTCATCTTTTAAGGAGTCACCTGAATTTCTTGCCAAGGTCCAACAAATGGTTTCTAATACTTCTTTTTCGGGTTGTTTAGAGTTTGTGTCCGAGTCCCGTGTACCTCCATCGTTAGATTTGTGTCCTTCTAGGCATATTATATCTCTCATTCTCCCATCGTTAGAAGTTATGCTTAGAATATCTCCTGCTTTGCATCTGCCTGTTGCATATATTGATGACATCACTAGACCGATAGCAAATTGCAATGATACTCATAAATTTGCTGCATACCCATATAGTATTTTGTAGGAATTTGCAGTTGATAATAGGGTGATAGTTACGAGTCACTTTGAGGCCACGAGAAAGTTACATGCTTGGCGTAAAGATTTCGAAATGACTCTGAAGAGGATTGCGTACATTGCTTACGATTTAGATAGCCCGTGGGATCCTAGTATCAGCTCTGTCTTCAGCCAGGATGATGCGCCTCGCTCTACTCTCGGTGCCTTGATCGTGCTACTATCTTCCACAACCGATCTGTCAGGGAGACCAGCTCGTCCTCCGCCACCATGGTCTCGACATGATGTACTCATGCTGCTGCCACGACCACCACCTTAACCCGATTGAGATGCTTCGTGAGGATAGTCCTCACTCGACAGGGTCGAGTTTCTCCCCCCCGAGGGAATTGATGAGGACATCACGCAGTTCTTTATCTTGTCATGCCTTAGCTTATTCAGGGGATTTAGTATTTTGTTTCAGCTTTATTTGAGTAGGTGTTTTAGCTTTATTTGTGTTCCTTTGTGTGCGTTTAGTATCACATCGGTTATTTCGCAGTAGTCCTCTTTTGTAAAGCCTATATAAGGCCCCTTAAACTATTGTATTGGAATGAATGAATGATCAAAACTTTTCCACAAACTATCTGAGTAATTCTTGAGTCTCTTTTGCTCTCGAGTTTAGGGTGAGAAGCCCGTGCAAGGGGTGGAAACCAAAATTTTATCTTATCTTTATTTTAAATTTTGGTTACGATTTGAAGGTGATTGCGATCCAGGTGGTTTTACATCAATCTTCCCTCTATTTCTTGTATTTGGTTTTTATTTTTTTCCTTTTGTTGACCGTTGGGCTCTTGTAGCAAAGAAAAAGGCATGTTTCCATCATTTTTTCCCCTGGGAAAAGATGATGAAAATTGAGGAGATTGGTTTACTATTAACGGTAGAAGGGGAAATTCATGTAAAAATTAACATTATTAGTGAATTTTTGAGCAAAATTTAACGTTTGTAGTATTTTCAACAACAAAAAAAAAAATGAAAGCATTTTTTAGCAAAACCTTCATAATTTGTGGTATTTTTGAAGAATTTAACCTCTTATTAATTGTCAACATCACGCACTTTCCATAAAAATCTCTTCGTATTATTGAAGCATCTGAAAGTTCCAAAGTGGGGACACGTGACTCTGCACGATACAAGTGTGTGTGTGGAATTCAAAATGTGATTATCAATCCCATTTGATTATAATTGAGCAAAAGACAATTTATATATATAAGTGAGAACATGTGACTTTCACGTAGGGCTTAAATTCTAGTCATGATGTTGACAATTGTTGAATAAAAACTATAACCTAATTGCGATAATTCAAAATTATAACAGGGGTTCATATTCAATGCTCACACTTAATAAAAAATTATACAAATTACTCCTTTTAAGATTTTACCATTGCATAATTAAGTATTACAACTTTGTAATTATAAGCAACATGGTAAAATTACAAATTTTTTTGTTCGTCGTGGATGGTTCATAAATAGTATATGAAAAACTGAAATAAACAAATATTAAGTTCTAGACATGCCTCCAACTAAAAAAACAGTAAAAACTTTGCAGAACTTAATTTGCAAACAGGTATTTTAAGAAAAAAATACAAGAAATATTTTTATTTATTTATTTTTTTCATAATAATCATTAACACCCACAAGAGAATTTATTTAAGTATAAAAAGATAAGAGAAACTAAAAATAGTAAGATATGAAAATTAATTAATAATAAAAGCAAGAGAAGCCAAAGACCTTTAATACAAGAATGGTGTGCTCTTTATTTTACTGTTAAAAAATCGTTCTTTTTCTAACTATTTGACACATACTTAAAAGTATCAAGAGTGTGATTTTTTAGACATGGTTATTTTAAGGCATGTAAATTAAAATAAATAAAATGCATTGTGCATAAAGATGATTTATGGTATTATTTAAAATAGTATTTCTAGATAGTTATCTAAAGAGATACATAACAAACACTTCTTTTAAAGAAATTTAATGTACTAGATTTGTTGGTAAATAGTCTCCAAATCATTTAATTTTTTCATCTCAACAGTAATTGCAGCGTACAGATTGCGAAGTAAAATATTCTATATGATATTCCTTGATTCTCGTGTATATATAACAATCAACAATGTCACTGTAGATCCAATTTTCCCATACATACATGCATACATACATATATAGCAAAACTACAAAACTGAATTTTCATTTATTACGTCACTTCCTCCCCTAAATATCTTTAGAATATTTGATCAATAAATCATTGAAAATATTATATATGTCATAAATAAAAGAAAATTCCCGAGGGCATTTCAGTCACGCGGAGACAGAGAATCTTCTCGCGAAGACCGCCCACGCGAAAAGGGTCGCCAACGACGGCAGCCCGCGGTGCCCGAACGCCAAAGCCCACTGGATTCAGATCCAGATCCTTCTCCCGCGGCCCACTCAAATTACCAACATACCCCCGATCTCAATAGTTGAGCGACCGCATCAACGGCCCAGATCGAGCTACGTTGACCGAAAGCGCCCGCCAATTGAAAGCGGGCAGCGTACGATTTCTCTCTCCTTTTTCAATTGACTCCCAAGATATCATCGGTTGGGGGCGAGGGGTGTTTTGGTAATTTCGTGTGGAAGCGAAATTCGCATACGCCTCCCTTCGATGCAACCCACGTGTCCGCGCCGCTGCCGCATCGCGTGCTCGCCAACAGAGACCTCCTCGTATAAATAAGGCATCGAGAGATGTCCCTTGCTTTAATTGTCCAATTTGGCAACCAAAACATCAAAGAAAAAAGCAAAATTACAAAAAGAACCCCGCACAAACCTAGAAAGGCGATCAAACCCTAATTCCACTTTCAATTTTTGAATCTGATTGCATCAAATACAGATCTTTCCGAGATTTTCGACCTCGTCGCTTCTTTCTCGTTCGACCGATACCAACTTCAACGGAGAACTAGAGCTTTGGACATGGTGGCAGGGGCGGAGGTGATTCATCAGAGCATCCCGGTGCTCGATGTGAAGTACCGATGCATCGCGAAGGGGATCGAGGAGATCGCTGACATGGCGGCGGTGGCGATGCCACCCGCGTCGCCGGCGATCCGCCATGTGGCAGTTGACGTTGGTGCCGCGTCTGAGCTGGTGAGTTTGTGATCAGATCTTTTGTTTGGTGGTGACCTGATGGTTTTAGATGTTAACTTCAGAAATTAGGATATTTAACTTTGTTATCTAATTATTAGCTTTTTCCCTTACCTTTTATTTTTCTGGGAAAAGGGGGGAAAAACATTTTCGTGTTTTGATGGTGTTATGGTGTGACTTGCTACGCTTGCAATTTCTTGTGGGGAGGTTATGATTTTCTTTCTACTTTTTTGGAATTTTTGTGATTTTTTTTGCCTTTGTAGTTTTTGTTTCTTTTCTTCATTTTTGCTTTTTTTTCCCTGTGGATGATGGAGTTTGATTTTGTGACCTATAATGTTTTCTGTAACTTTTTAGCGCAAGAGATTTCCGTTGGTTGCCAAAAAATGGCTAGTTTTTTTTTTTTTTTGTTGAAGAACAGAGTTTGAAGAACAGAGTTAGAATATTCCGTTTGTTGATCCGGAACAAAGGCAAAGAATAAGATCTGTCAGAACTGAATTAAGTCAGGATTTTGAATTGAAGAATTATTCTTGTGCTGCGAAAATTCCAGCGGTGATGGTAAATTTTGAAGTCAGCCTCCTGCATTTAGAGCAAAGATTTATATGGCTAATTTAATATTAAAGTTCGTAACTTTGATTAGCCAACCGTTATTTTGTCATCAATGGGCTAGGAAGTAAATAATGCCATTCAATCTTAATGCGCTCAATTTTAGATCAGTACTTTAGAAATTTCTTCTTTTGATGTGTTCTGTACCGCCCAGTTGCTGTTTTATAGTAGAAGTGTTAATTGAAGTGTCATTAATGTGCACAAATCTAGTTCGTTATATTGTGAGAATCTCTATTTAATTTCACAGTTTAATGATGAGTTTCTGCATTTTGGAGCATTGATTAACCTTTTATCATTTGTGTTTCAAATAATTTGTCCATTGGTATCTAGATTGATGCTAAAAGACCCTCTTTTAAGTGTTTGGTTAGCGTGAAGTTGTAATTGTTCCAATAAGCTACTAACCCTCAAATGTCATATATTTTGTTTCCTTTATAGGACTTGAGAGCCTCAGATGCCACTCCAGATGTTTCAGTGGAGCCTGCAGTCCTTCAATTCATCCCTAGCATCCGGTCCGGTAGCTTTGCAGACATTGGCCCTCGGAGGTACATGGAAGATGAACACATTTGCATCGACGATCTCTCTGCACATCTCGGCTCTCCCTTCACGTGCCCGACACCTAGTGCCTTCTATGGGGTAACTCATCAAGTACTCAACACCACCATTCATCTTGAAGTGGTTTGTTTTCATTGATCAGTGGCGCTGATTCTTCTCACTTGGAACAGGTTTTCGACGGTCATGGAGGTCCGGATGCAGCAGCCTACATCAAGAGGCATGCCATTAGGTTCTTCTTCGAAGATGCTGATTTCCCGCGAGCACTGGAAGCTGATAAAGTTTTCTTAGAATCGGTTGAGAGGTCTATTCGGAAGGCATTCCTTCTCGCTGATCTCTCTTTGGCTGATGATTGCACCATTAGCACTTCATCTGGGACTACAGCACTCACGGCATTGGTGTTTGGAAGGTGAGTGAATTTTCTTCGCTTGCTGAGTGTTGTTGGAAATATTGAAATATCTGTTACCTTGATGCCATGTTTTCTCACATGAATGATTTTATCAGTTCTTTTAGGACAATCTGTTTAGCTGTAATGTTTACACAAAATTTAATTCCATGATAGTGTAATGTAGTTTTCATGAGTACATGAGCTATCTTAATCTCATCAACTTCCATTTGGTGTGATTAACATTTTTACAGTTTTATAAACCTGAACCTTGTAGCTTTTTTTCTAGTTTTTAGCAATTTACTATGTCTCTCCAAATTCCAGATGATTTATTTTCTCACCTTGCTTCTTTTGTTGTACTTGCATTGCTATTTTCTTTAAGTTTTGGCTTCATTTTGCTTCTGCTGTTGTGCTTACATTGTTATTTCCACTTTGTTTTGTCCAGGCTTCTGTTGGTAGCCAATGCTGGAGATTGTCGAGCAGTTCTCTGTCGGAAAGGGGAAGCGGTTGAGATGTCACAAGACCACAGGCCCATCTACGTCCCAGAGCGGCAGAGGGTGGAGTCCTCTGGGGGATACATCGACGATGGGTATCTCAACGGAGTGCTATCAGTGAGCCGAGCATTGGGAGACTGGGACATGAAACTGCCCCGAGGATCGCCCTCCCCCCTGATAGCCGAGCCCGAGTTCAGGCAGGCAGTGCTAACAGAAGACGACGAGTTCCTGATCATCGGATGCGACGGCATCTGGGACGTGATGTCAAGCCAGCACGCCGTGAGCATTGTCCGGAGGGGGTTGCGGCGGCACGACAACCCAGAACAGTGCGCGAGGGAGCTAGCGATGGAGGCACTGAGGCTCAACACCATTGACAACCTCACAGTCATTGTGGTCTGCTTCTCTTTGGAGAGCCGGGACGATCCGCTGGGTCCGGACCAGCGGCCGGTGGAGCAGCAGAAGGCCCCGAGGCCGAGGTGCTGCAGTCTGTCGACAGAGGCCTTGTGCAATCTGAAGAGTTGGCTGGATAACATCGATGATGGTGGGAACTGAGAGGTTGTGGGGGTGGGTGTAAATTTAGTAGGAAGTGGTGGTGGACGTGATTCGTGTGGTAAGTATTTATAGATGGGTGATTCTGTGGCTGATTTTAGGCAGCTGCCAGCAGTTTTGTAGGGTTTCTCTGTTGGGGTTGTTGGTTGTGTTTTTGTGTATATATTGGGGAAGGTTGGATGGTGGAGGTGCTGGTGTATTATTATTATTGTTATAGTTATTGTTACTATACATATATATATTGTGATTCATTGTTTTGAGCTGTATCAGTATATATTTATTTATTGTGTATTCATCTGCCTCATCAATTGTTTGTCATCAGCAATTACCCGTTGGATAATCGAAAATATACAACTATTGAAAGCAGTGTGATTCTTGACCTGAGTTTGAAAGGGGAATGTAATCGGCCGGCCGAATTTGACCGTGCCACAAGGTAGCAGGTCAAGGTATGAAATTTGGATGCGTGAGGAAACGACGGGGTGGCCGGTGGTGGGTGGGGTTGATTTTTGAAAGCAGGTGGTGGGTGGGGTTGACTCGACTCTCTGGTCAGCAGCCGGCACCATTTTTATGTCACTCTGGATCCCGTTGACTTTGTGAAGCTTGCTTTGCTTGCTCGATAAACTGAACTCAAGTTCGCTTGTAGAAAGGAAAGGAGAGAGGAAAAGTAGCAAAAAGAAGGAATGAACGAATTTTCTTCTTTAATTTTGCCCTCATTTGTCCTTGAGTGAACGAGAGGAGAATTCACACTTTGATTTTCCTTAACCGTGAGAAATAGGGGTGAGCATCGGTCGGTTCGGTTCGGTTTTTGCTAATTTTTGCAAAACTGAACCGAACCGATTAGACTTAGTAACCGAACCGAACCGAATCGACTCAGTTCGGTTCGGTTTTTCGGTTTTTTTCGGTTAGGTCAATATATTGCCATCATTTCTTATATTTTTTAATCACCATTATATTATCATCTTTAATATTATAATTTCAAATATCCATTACCTAAATTAGAAATAAGAAAAGATTCTAAGCTTAATGTGAATTAAAAATTTCATATTCTAAAACTTTTATACTGTATTTGAGCTCTTATATCAAAACTCATATAATTATTACTAACTTTTAATGATAAGAATGAAAAAAAGAACTATATTAATATAAATATTATTCTCAATTATGATGGTATACTTAATATTGCTTTCACATATTCAACATAAAAAAGATGGTATTACTAAAACTAATGAGATAAGCTTCCACCACTTTTTATTATGAACTATATGATTCACTAAATTGAATTTGAGTAGGGTAATATATAGGGTGAGAAATTCGGTTCGGTTCGGTCGATTCGTGTTTTGAAACACAAAACCGAAACCCGACCGAATTAGAGCGGTTCGGTTCGGTTCGGGTTCGGGTTTCGGTTTTTGGTCGGTTATTTCGGTTATAACCGAACTCTGCTCACCCCTAGTGAGAAACAAGGTACTTGGGTCTCAAATCATTCCACCGAGTTTCTTCACTTGAATACTAAAGCATCTATTATGATTATATGAATACGAGGTGCACACTAAACTTAGTCAATTACATGAACAAAATATTTGAATTTAAGTATGAAATGGCTCCACTAGTTGCATAACAAGGTTGTTTAAGTGGAACCTTAAACTGATATAAAGCACTGTATAGAGTTTCGAAAAGAGCATTATTTACCGTTGGTACATTCACATAGACAAGGCTGAGGATGAGAATGGACGTATCCATGAGCTCCTATTAGACATGTCCAATTGGAATTTTTCTAAAAGAAAATAAGAAAATTCATATTCCTATAAAAGATTTTCTATTAGACATGTCCAATGAGAGCCCATGGACACGTCTATTCTCATCCCTATGACGATAGTTTGATGTCGAGTTTCCTTCAACAATTGCTCACAAAAATTTCTTTCCATGAGGACAACAGTCCAGCGCTGTGGATTTGTGAAATGTGAAACCTAATTCAGGAAAAGAATGACTAGACACAAACAAACATAATCCGCACAAGTCAAGAGCAAAAACCCTAACTTGAGTAATCTTCCTATTTACATAGTTAAAATGCAAGCTCGATATGCTATATTTAACATTTGAGAGCTCACAGGATTTGTCTTCAGTTGAGAACAAAACATGAACCTAATATTCTGTCCATGCACCTTCTTATTTTCCCTCGGAGGTGATTCTCAGTGACAGTGTATATATACTCTCAAGCTTTGTTTGTCATCTAACTCTTGCATCTTTTGGGTTTCAACGAAATGTGCAAGTTATACAATTTCATGCACATATTGTAATTATAAGCACACAATTTCTTGCGCAGTTGTGTACCCTAAAAAGCAGTAATTATGCTTAAAATAGAATTAATTTGTTGCCAGTAGCAACATATGGAAGAAAAAAAAAATTGTTGATATCTTTTGTTGTCATTGTTTTTTATTGAAATTATATAAAATTTTGACAGCCACTAGTTAGACAAATTCAGTTTTCAGCAGGGGCGTTCCCAGTAGTGGGCTGTGACCCGGCCCATTTTTTTACATATTAAACTCATTTCTATTTTTGTTCTTTTTCTTACATCGTGTTAGACCCCCTTCTATCTTGGTTTCTTTTAGCAAATTTATTCCTAGTTCCACTGCTGATTTAGTGAAAAATACTGTTTTATTCTTTTGGCAAATTTATATAATTCATAAGTATATGTTATAAAAGATTGCAGCCCACCTCAAAATTTATGCCTGGTTCCGCCCCTGGTTTCCAGGCTCATGGCCCGATTTTTTAGTTAAATATGGTGCACCCAGTAGCAGCTTAAAAGATCACAGTAAGCAAGGGAACTTGAAAGAAAAGGAAAATAACACCACAGCATGCAAATAGAAGTGCAAGAAGGACTGTCCAAATTGCTACGTGGCCATCAATATGGTCTTTTAAATATAACACTTTTAACAGAAAATGAAATGTGTAGACAAATACAACTTTGGATTCCTGTTTCTGATTTCTTCACAGCTGTGGGCCAAAACTCAATGATCAACTCAAGCAAGCATAACATATACAATGTCTAAAGATGGCACGCGAAATTTACAAGTAGAATTCAGCAACTTCCAGGACTGCAAGAAAATACTATGGAAAACAAGAATAATAGACGTTTGTTTGCTCACCTTCTATAACAGCATACTCCTTGTCATCTGGGGACCAAGAGAGGGAAGTCTATGCACGGAGAGGGCTTCAACAAACAAAAGAACAATCACTTGCCATTGCTTCATTTTGAAGGAAGGTAGCGTATAGACAAATGACATACGATCGAGCAAGCGCGCCTGAAAGGAGAAACAAATAAAAAGAATGATAAAGGGATTGCATGCATCATAATAAGCAATTTCAGTCATTGGCTTTAACATACATGGAGTGAATGAGATCAACCAGAAATCAGACAGACTTGAGTAAAACTTCAGAATTGACAGGGGTGTAATGCAGCATAACCATTGACAACAAGCTTGATTCCATCAATTTCATCTCAGATTGTTGTTCTCATTAGTTATCTCAGCGGATTAACCCACAATGGAGATCATATGTTCATTACATTTTGTCTAGTTCTCTAAGCCTTGTCCTTCATTTGACCACCAATTAATTTACAACAATGTTTCGTGCCCTGGCCTATAGAACATTGTTGGCCAGTTATTGTCTTCCGATGATCAGTTGTACTCTATAAAGACTAAAATAAAAAGCTTGCTCGAAACCATACAATTTTTTGATTAATCAAGCATGTCCCTAAAGCTCTGCTTGGCAATGGGTTGGAGTGGTGGAGTTAGGAGAGTTTAATGCTTTATGTTACCAAATAACTTTTATCAATATGCGTCAGAATAACATGAGCCCATGGGTTAAACATCATTCAACCGGGGTTAAGGAGGGATTTAAACACCCAACTTCCCCTTGGGATTATCTTTTAACCCCGGTTAAAATCATCAAATTAATGTGTTCACCTTTCTCTGTAAAAGTTTGCTTCCAAACAACAAAAGGTGCACAAGAATTTACTTGAGTTTTCTACAAAAAGTTGACCCTCCTTAACCCTTTGTCCTCAACCTGGCTTAATCAAAAGTCTTAACCATTGCCAAATAAGGCCTAATGTCAGACTAATAGGACATTGATTGCCATGTGGATTATTGATCCAGTTCCTAATTCAAACCACAACAAATATAGTCTTCATAACATCATTCAATACTTGGGTTGGGCACTATATTCCATGGTGTTGGTGATGAGGATTTCTCATGCCTTAGTTTATTATGAGTAGTTGTCTTTTTTCTTATGTGGGTGTTTAGTACCACATTGATTATCCCCTAGAATGCTCTTTAGTAAAAGCCTATATATATATATATATATATATATATATATATATATATATAATATATATAGGCATATAAAAACTTTTTCAGTTATATTTCTTGAGGTTTTGAGTTCTTGAGATTAGGGTGTGAAGCGCGTGGTGTAAGGAGTGTGAAGCCCGCGTAAGGGGTGCGAAGCCCAAATCTATCTGGTTCTACCCTATAAACCCTAATTTCTCTTTTCATTATTCTTGTTAAAATCCTATTTTCATTTCTCAAGTTGAAGGTGATTGTGATCCTATCTCGTGTTACATCGATTTGGTATCAGAACTTTGGTGCCAATCCCCTTCAAAATTTTCTCCTCTCCTAAAACTCTAGCCTCTCTCTCAAACCCTAGAACTAGATCCCTGATCTACTTCAAAAAAAAAAAGTATTGTTCCGGTTATTGTTTCGTGAACAATAACACCCAATTACTGTTCCGTGAACAGTAATCGCCCCTCATTACTGTTCCGTGAACAGTAATCGCCCCCGACTACTGTTCATCTCCCCCCAAACTCAAAACTCGCCTGTTCGGAGTCCATTTCGATCTCTGTTCGAACCGTTGGGTTCGTGACTGAGCCCCGAAGCCACTGAAGAGAATTCGTAGCACTTGCGCAGCAGATCCGTCCTTATCGAGCCCGTATTTGATACTGGTACTGCCCAACAGCAGAAAAATAACATTTCATGCCACATTTTCAGCCCGATTTGAGTCCAGTTTGAGCCACTGTGATTCTTAAGTAACTTCTGATTTTTAAACACTGAAAATTTATTCATGAAATTTTACTTCTGTAGTAAATACATATATACTGGTGGTGCTGAAAAGGAGGTTGAAAGTAACATGTATGAATCTCTCCCGTATTTTTGGGGTTTTAGTGACCAGGATAGGTATGAAACGTGGGAAAATCACTTGAAGATTTCTTCATATATTTCTCCTTGACACCTGAGAAGAAGTGTCATTATGCCCATTTAAAACTGGCTGGATAAGCTTATTGGTGGTGGAAAGATTGTCATATTGACTGTCGAGATTGGCTTGTCTTACAAGAGCTTCTTCATACTCGGATGCTTCACACCTTAAGGGGCCACAATTCAGCGATCTAATCGCTGAATATAAGGAGATTCTCGCTGGCATAGTGAAGATGCTAGAAAGGAAGGTGATAGAGGTTGTTAAAGATCTAAATTCAGAGCCAGAGATTGTTACTGAGTTGGTGTCACTGCAAGAAGAAATTTCCCCACGGCCCACGGAAGTTGTAGAGTTGCTTATTAAGACTCTTGTAGATCTTCTAACAGAGCCCACCTTGGAGCTAGTAGTATCTTTGGCAGTTATGAGGGCCTCACTTTCTTGAGATCGTCTGATGTGTACGACTCATTGCAGATCTTCCTACAGGAGACCGGTTCACAAGAGATTAGTGCCTTTGTATGTGGGTCAGTTTTCAGTGAAGCTGAGTTGACTTGTCACGCTGCATGTATTTTTCTCGAGCTCCCATCGATGGCCACATATTTGTCACGAAAGCCATAACACTTCCACCACCTTGACTTTGATGTGATGCACTAGTGTTGCTGTCACAACCACCACCTTGGTCGGATTGAGATGTTTCGTGAGGGGAATCCTCACTTGATAGGGCCGAGTTTCTCCCACCCAAGCGAAATGATGAGGACATCACCAGCTGCTAGTTATTTTCTCATGCCTTAGTTTATTTTGAGTAGTTGTCTTTTTTCTCATATAGATGTTTAGTACCACATCAGTTATCCCTAGAATGCTATTTTTTAAAAGCCTATAAATAGGCATCAGATTTCTTTTATTATTAGACAATGATTAAGTAAAAACTTTTCCAGTTATATTTTTTGAGCTTTTGAGTTCTTGAGATTGGGGTGTAAAGCCTGTAGTACAAGGGGTGTGAAGCTCACACAAGGGGTGTGAAGCTCAAATCTATCCGGTTCTACCCTATAAACCTTAATTTCTCTTTTCATTGTTCTTGTCAAAATCCTAGTTTTTATTTCTCAAGTTGAAGGAGATTGCGATCCTATCTTGTGTTACATCAGTTGATCTATCTGTAAATAATGCACCGCTATGTAGAATATATCTGAGCTTGTGCAATGTTAGTTCAAAATATAGCATTTCATAATGACCGCCCAAATTCACTGTTTGATTTCATTCTCAATCAGTCCATGCAAAGTGGAACCCCTCTACTTTTGCCCGCATGAACTTTTTAGGTGCGTGACATTTACGAGGCTTGCTATATGCAACTTGATGTGAAATAATAGCAAATATTACCACCATTGGATTCAGTTTAACTGTTCAAATACAACACTCATGTCACTACTTGTCTATTATATATAGAACATTAGAACGTTTTTGTTCAAGTTCATATAAGAACAAACACAACACAACAACATCTAGAAGAAGAAAGCCTTTAGCCCAATATCTGCAGGGTCAACCACATGCCTTATTTCCATTCATCCGTAAGGGCCATGTTCCACATACATTGCATCCTTTTAACTGCCTCGATGCATGTTCCTTTAGCTCTAGCTAGTCCTCCTTGCCATCAACTAATACTCTATTGCTCCAATCAGCACACTTAATGGTTTTTGATACACAAGCCCAACCATCTCAAGAATTCTCTTCCTTTCCTCCCAATTTCAGCTACCTCTAACTTCTTATTGATGGCCTCGTTACTCTGAGCATTTTGTATCTCACTGATGGGAGAGCAAGTGATGGATCAAAATCATTATCATCCTTTAATGCTACTAAAACTTTAAACAAATGAAGGACAGGGATAAGAACTATTACACATGTGACCATTCTCCAACAAGTACTTGTTGCAAATGATTAACACTACTGGACATGTCTAATTGAGAGGTTCAGGGGATGTTCATGTCTAAGACTTTAGGCAACAGCAACTACAAGGTAGTCTGATTTCTTTATATGTACAATGTGGTCTATGGATTTACGAAGTCATTTGATTTCTTTATGTACACAGCATGTGGATTCAATGTGGTCTTAGCAACAAGAATGTTAATTACAATGCATCGCCTTATGCACAATAGCCAATGACACCGCTTTTTAAAATTCATAAATAATATGATAATTACATGGTTAGAATTCATAAAGAATATCACCAACAAAAACAATGTGGGAAACCTGAAAAAACTCTTCAGCTCGAAAGAAAAAAATTCTAATATAAAATAGCATGTATCAGGGAGTACAACACTAACATGTTATGTAAAAACCATAAAACGTTAACAGGCAGAGTTGGAACATTAATAGATACTTCGAAAGTTGAGTAATGGGAAAGGAATTTCACTCCAAATGCAACTCAACATAAGCGTGCAGCAAGAGAAACCAAATACAAAAACCACAGGAGCAGCATAGACAGGATTCTTTTCTCACTGTTTATGTTGTGATAAAATATTGCCCATGTGCATGCCGCAAATTTCTCCAAAGTTAACAGTGGCATTGGCAGTCTTAGATCTATAACAAACCCAGGAATGTGCGACATATGAAACCATCTAGAGCTTACCTGATTTCAGCTGATTTCTCATATCTGAGGAAAATTTTCCTTGGGTATTCTCTCCCATTTGCAAACAAAAAAAAAAATCCTCATGTGAACTTTCGTCACCCCCATATATGTACCGCTAAAAGAAGAACATGTTATCCATCCAAACAGTGCCATCCACATTGTTGCAAATGATGATAACTGAAAAAGCAAAACACAAAGTTTTGTAACTATATAAGCAACTGTGACGGAAGAAACTACACTAGTGCACTGATCAATCGCAGTAAACAGAAACGTACAGTTAAACTGAAACCCTTTGGTGGCGTATCATGCCACGAGTCTTCCACATCAAACACGTCAGTATCTAAAAGTACAGTCTTCTTAGGCCATTTCAGAACCCTCCGAACAAATTCAAATGCCGCCTCAGCTGCCTCAGAGCCACCACCCTCGCCATATTGTGGTTGGGGCAAGATTACGATTCCAGCTTCAGAGACTGACAACAGATGGAAACATGTCAGAGAAAATTAATTATTTGATAAGCCATATCCAAAGCAAACGCCTGATAAGAAAGCCACCAGATTCCAGTTTCAGTATTTACTTGCATCTCCAGCTTCAGCTTCACCTGACGCAACAGCCTCCACTGCTTTGGACAGTGCAGCGGCACAAACAAGTCGAAAGGAGCTATCCGAATCTTCCACTTGCATGACTTTTGGTCCGTCTTTTCTTCTGGAACTTCCTTCTCTCTCTCATCAGCCCATTTAACAGATCAACTTCCCCACTTTGACCGTGAAGTCTTCAAAGAAGATTTCAATCCAGTTTCTTGCAATACTTCTTTCTTTTCTGCGCTAACTCCTTCTGAGCACAATATGTTATCTGATTCATTACAGCATGTCGTCTTTGTCTTATTCTTGACATGAACATCAACTTCTGATTTTTCAGCTGACTGTTTTGCACTATCAAGGGATGAAACAGATGAAGTCTTGGGAACAACTGTGATTACTGTATCCCAATGATTATGTCGCTCTGAAACTCCATATTGTCACTCTTATTACTGCTTGCCTTTTTCCTTGACTTGGACCTTGGTGACTTCGATGCTTTAACTTTTGCCGCTGTCTTTTCAGCAATAACAATATCTTCCTATTGTTTTGCGGTTAGTTCTGAAGCATCTTGGGTTGAAACAGCACAAGTCTTTGGAAGAGCTGCATCAAACTCACCGCCAAAGATGATAGTGCTTGTGAAACCCACGTCACTGTAATCCATTTTGCCAACATCCACTGTTCTAAAAATCGCATTAATCGGCCGATTAATCCTATTCGGTGGTAGCCCGCTTAATATTGCATTAATCGCTCTGATTATGTGCTCGGACGATTAATCGGATCCAAAATGATTAATCCCCAATTAATCCGATAATCCCCGATTAATCATTTAGGCATTTCATATGTTTTTTTATTTGAAAATTTTATCACTTTGTGTGTGTTGGATCGCTAAGTAGTTTATGTTGTGATGTTGATGATTTGATAATGACTTTTGTTAAATAATAGATGAACTGTTATTTATTAAATAGTAGATGAATTATGATATTTTATTATTGTATATTTTACATAAAGTGATACTTATATTTTATTATTTTTGATTATTTTTCAAATTAACTTATTTAGCAATCTTTCTCCATCATTCTTTAAAGCTCATTATTTTAATTGATAAATTGACTAATTTTTTATTTATCTTATTTTATTGGTAAGCTCTTTGATTTATATTATGTTGCAAAAGTTGAAATCTTGGATTACTAATGCGAAGAGATAAGTTCTCTTACTTCTTCTTTTTTACTATTTATTCATATTGTCTTATTGTTCATCATATCAAGGTTTATAACTTCACATTTAGATATTGTCTTGTATAATATTTAGGTATTTTCAACAATTAATTGTATATATTCATATGTAGTTGTGTATAAATATAATTAAATATATTAAAATATTCAAAAACGATTAATTCCCGATTAATTTACGATTAATCCCCGATTAATTTACGATTAATCCCCAATTAATTTTCGATTAATCCGATTAATCATTATTCAGTGTTGGACCGCACGAATAATGAAACCGATTTTTAGAACACTGCCAACATCGTTATTAGTCGCATCTGTTTGGGATTTAGGCTTGGATGACTTTGATGACCTTTTGTTTGTTTTTTCCTTTTTCTGTAATAATCACATCTTCTAACTTTTTGCAATCATTTCTGAAACATCATTTGTCATGGGAGAAGACTCCTTTGATTGAACTCCATCAATTTTATGTCCAACAATTGCAGTCAAAAAGTCCACTTCAGTACGCTTAGCACTATCTATCCCTTGCATGGATGATGGATTCTAAATTGGATGTAAATTTAGAACCTGCAAGATACAATGCAATCACACACCTGTGTTCAGAAAGCCAAAAAAATCATGTAAAAATGCAGCTAACATATCAATCAAACAAATCCAACTCAACTTTAATTCTCTTTTACTAAATCAGATACTAGTGCAACTTAATACTTAAGACATGGTGTAAAGTGCTTAAAATTACTAGCAATGTTAACTTATCATCTATTGAAAGATAACCGTGTCCGCTGATATCCATTTCAAAGGGTAAGAAATTATATGACTGCGATAGTGAGATTTCCAAAGCAAGGTGAAAAAAGTTTATTTTCTAGCTGAACCAGTTAACACATTTTGATTTTCACAGGAAAATGAAGCCAAGGTGAAATTCTTATACTTGATTCCGGTCCTATTAAAGTTGCACAAATTAACCCACCTGACAATTTCAATTTCAATTTTGTTCATATTGCATGAGATGAAATTTTTACACATTTTCCATCTTTTTGTGTTATTATTCTATATATGAGATGAAAATTTCACACATTTTCCGTCATTGTGTGTCATTGTTCTTTACTTTTCCAGTTCTCCATCTAGCTTTACCCAAGAATAATGGCAACAGAAAATGTTAGATACAGAATTTCCCTACCCCGATCGAGCTGAGGAACAGAGCCCTCAATCGCATTAGACGGCCCAATCCACTCACCAAGTCCTCGCCTTTGTTCGCCTCCTCTCCTCCTTCGTCCCATCAAAATACCAACCTCAAGACCCCTCGACCTTCGCTTTCCTCGCATCAACGTCAGCCCTCCCCTCGTCGCTCATGCTCCCCTTGATCGCCCTGCTCCCAATCAAGCACCCCTCGCAGCAGTAGCTGTAGGTCTCCTGGAGATCGTAGACCTTGTGCTCGCTGAGAGAGACGCCGTACTTGCCCTTCCGCCGGCGATCGGCTGGCGAGGGGAGGGGGTTAGGGCAGAGAGGGTAGCCGCAAAGGTCGGAGATGGTGCGCTACGGGATGACGCCGTCGTAGTGGGCCTTGGAGAGGAGAGTGGAGGCGGCGATGAGGAGGTCGAAAGCCGTCGACGGGGTCTCGAGGAGGTAGAGCTGGATCTTGTGGATGGCTGATGCGACCGTGATTGGAGGATTCGGATTAGGGTTCGCCATTTGCGAGATGGAAGGTTTGAAAAGTTTGGGAACACAACTAAGAGATGACTTGGATGAGGGTAGGGTCAGTGGAAAGGCAGTGGATCCGACCCGCCAAATTTTTTCTTTTCAGGCTACTTGAAAAATGAAGAGAATAAACTAATCCACCGGAGGCGGTGAAAATCAATCAAAAATGGGAGGAAGGGAGGAAGAGGAGGAAGGAGAAGAAGGGCTGAGGAGGTAGCGTGAAAAAAAAAAAGAGAATAAACTTATACATCTGAGGCGGTGTACAGCCGGTGACAGTGAAAGGGCGGCGACGAACAGGCGTTTGCTATCTCTCATGCGCTGATGGAATGAGGGAGAGGAGAAAAAGGACTGGAAGAGGACGAGGTAAAAGGAGGGGTGAGGAGAGAGATGCGGGCGTCTCTCTCTCTCTCGGATGAGATTAGGAGGAGGAGGCGGCGGGGAGGGGGGGAAGATGCGGGCGGCGACGGTAAAGGGGCGGCGATGAGCCGTCGCTGCTCTCTCTCTCTCTCTTGCTCGTGAATGAAGATGGATAGGCGGTCATTTTTTGTTTTTGTGATAGAGTCATAAGAGGAAACCATACTTCACTTGATTTTTATTATAGAAAAGACCTGTATGATAAAGAATTTGCAAAAAAAAAAACACGTATTATGTCATATTTGCCCTGGATGAAAAATATGGAAAATGATGGAATTTCAATTATTTTGTTATTCGTTTTGATCAAAGTGGATGTTGAAAACAAAGGAGTGACTTTTGCGGGTGAGAGCAAGCTTGAGTTCTTAAAATAGAAAGTTGTGAAGTCACGAATGAGAATTGAGGAGTCACGAGCTGCACCTCAAATGAGCGCTCAACTATTAACTCTAATCCAGGTCATGGATGTCTTAGACCTTCGAACTTGTAATTTAATCATTATAATCAAATCTTTAGTGGGCTCTACTCTAAAGATTCTAAATTGCAAGTTGTCACATTATAATTTTAGTTTCTCTCTGTAAAAACTTTCACACTTTAGGGTCTGTTTGGTTGTCGTAATTGATCGTAATTCGTAAGTCATAATTGGATAATTCTTGTACAGTTGTAAATGAGTTACATGGATGTAAGTTTTACGGTATTTGGTTGATAATATAAAGTTATAAGGGGAAAGTGTATTGTGTTTTACGGTGTTTGGTTGTTGAAATGTGTAATTCGTAAGTGAAAAAGTTGACCAGAAAATTAACTATTTGGTGATTTAAATTTTTAATATTGTAAATAAATACTAAAAATGTTAAATATTAAAAATTAATATTAACATAAAAAATAATACAAATTTGCATGACCACAAAATTAACTATAAATAGGCTGTACGTGAGTGATAATTGGTTGCAAGGGAGTGATAGTTGAGTTACGAAAGTCTTTTACGAATTACAGTCCAAACAAGCACCGCAGTTGTAATTGGGACTATAAGTCATTTACGAATTACAGCTTTTCACGACTTTTACGTCTAAACAAACAGCCCGTGCCGAGTTACATAAGTCTTTTATGAATTACAGTCCAAACAAGCACCGTTTGTTGTAATTGGGTTGTAAGTCTTTATGAATTACGATTTTTTACAATTTTTACGTCCAAACAAACAGCCCCGTATGAACGCTCATTGTGACTGTGACGATAATAACGAAAGAGATCACTACTAATGTACGTGGAAGTTTTTCGACCAATTCATGCCACAGTGCTTCATCCGTGGCCACTGAGATGGTGACAACAAAGGAATTGACTATCAACACAAGGGCAAGACAAAAAGAGGTAAAGAAACGACGAATGATTATCTTCACATTCAAAAAAACAACCATCAAGTCTAAAATAAAATGATTCAACCTTTTGAAACG